>BMAW01020412.1:873164-933331 GCA_019974015.1 Nephila pilipes
TTTTGATCTCATTTATTAGTAAGTAGCTAAAGTAATTCATCGGTAATTATCTAGGAATCATGGTTAAGCACCTCGAGCTTCAATAAATGTTGTACTTTTTGCATTTCAAAAATTATACTTTTTAGTCCACCTTTAAATAAAAACTTCATTTGAAAAAAATTATTATCATATTTATTTGGAATATAACTTAATAATATAATTCAAAATACCAAAAACAAAAGTGACATCAATTTTTACAACAGAATAAATCAAAGCGAACAATTCCACGATAAAGAATCAAATTACTAATCAGATATTAAAATTAAAGCAAATGATAAAATATTGAATTAAACAAATTATTAAAGCCAATGATTGTGTCCTAGCACGTCATTTTAATTTTTTTTAACCGTGTGATCACAAGTCTCCAGTATAGAACTCCATTCATATTTGCTACTGCTTCTTTTTTTAAACCCCTACTAGAAAGTGCAAGTCATTTACTGACCTAATTACCCCGTAACCTTACGGGAATACCATTCCATGTCAGGCGATTACACCCCATCTATGGTAATGCAAGAAGCAGATGGCGAAAACCTGAATGAATAAGTTTTATTTATTTACTTCTTTTTTTTTTGCAATGTTTTTATATCTATATATCAATTCATTTTTTTCTCTCTCGATGTTCATAACATCGCTAGAAATAAATAAAAAAAAAAGTCGATACATAAAAGGATGTTTTATGGACTTCTGCCATAACGTTTTTTAAGTGTATAAACAATATTCTGTTTTTCTTCTCAAAGTTTTAACGATTTGTTTCCGCGGTTTAAAGATAAGAGATATCAAACACAAAGTTAACGAAAGTGAGATCGTAGTTCAATGGAAAAGTTTGAGAATATGATAACTAGAAAAAAACTTCTTTTCGAAATTAAATAAGAAACAATTTAGTTATTTATTTCATGTATGAAAAGGAAAGTTTTACACACATTACGAGTAAAATATTAATAAAAAATTCTAAACCAAGCTTTTCATTAAAGACGAACTTTATAGTATGAAAAATATATAAAATTCACATAAAAGCTTGAAGCGCTTAACTAAGATACCTTGTTAATTACCAATAAGTTAAGTACCATAACTTATTCTTTCTTCCTTCAAAAGAAGAATTAGTGCTTCGAACTTTTAAAAATTACATAATATTTTACATTTAAAATAATAATTTTTGTACGTTTTAGTCTATCTTTAAACGAGAGCTTGATTTTAAAATGTTTCATTGATATTTATTTAATTCTTTTTAGTCTGGAAATTGAAGACTAAATGCATTTGAGTACGAAAAATATGTGTGCAAAATTTTAACTCAATCAGTCGTTGTTACGTTCAAGGCCAGAGCCCTCATGCCTCCCCCCCCCCTCTCCAAATCCGTCACTGCTTAAGTATACCATAGTATTGTATTGTCCCCGGAGTTACACGTGTTTGCAAAATTTCTGCTCGATCGGATGAGAGGAAGGGGATTAAAATTCCATTACAAAGAGCAAGATCCTTGTCTTGTCATTGCTTAAGTATACCACAGTATTGTATTGTCGCCTGAGTTAAACGTGTATGTAAAATTTCAGCTCGATCGGAGGATAAGAAGTGGGATGCAAGTCATGTACCAAGTACACGGCCTCTCTAAATCCGAAACTGATTCAGCAAACCATAGCATTACATTATCATTGTGTGCAGAGGCTTTCTCTGATAACAAAGTCAGAAGTTAAAGCGCCTTAATAACTAGCCCGAAAGAAACGTCTCTTTTAGCTTAGTTGGTAAAGGCGCAGCAAAAAGCGACTGATCAACTCTTTCTTCGAAAGTGATGGACCAGGGTTCGAAACAGCCACTGACACTCCAAGTTCAACAACACTTTACCTCTCCACGGAGACGAAAACATTTGCCGCCGAAAGAAGTGACTCAGGATATGAACACTAGATGGTAGGAGAGCCTTTAACTACTGGTTGCATATGTCCCCGATGCAAAACACTTGCCTCTGTGTGTCTAATAAATACAACCGCACATAAATCACAAGCTATATTCCGGCTATGGTGCATGTGTCGACGAGACTCACCTCTCAATTACAGACAGCCGATTATGTCTAATGGAAAACTGTTCCAAGCAATATTCAAATCAACAGGGAGGGGATGTTCATCAATTCTAGTGATGGTTAGAAAAACTACCTGCTCTACAAATTCAGAATGCTTCCCTTCGTATGAACTCGATAATATTGGAGGGGGAGTATGCAGCGGCTCTCTTTAACAACAAAGCCAGAAGTTAAAATGACTTAATAAATAATTCGAGAGAGACAACTCTTTTAACCAAGTTGGTATTGGCGCAGCCAAAAGAGACTGGCCAACTCCTTATTCGGACCCAGGGTTCGAAACAGCCGCTAGCATTCCAAGGTCAACAGCTCTCTCCCCTTCCATTGGGACGAAAATATCCACGCAGCACTGCACGTGTGTACCCGATCAGATTATAGGAAATGAGTTAAAATTCTAGTACAAATTTAGGTTGGAAAAACATACATAAGAACATAGCAAGTTTGCAAAAATTATTTGCAAGTAAATGCTTGTAAAAATGTATTTTATACATAATCTTATTTTTAAATGCCTTTTTCGAAATGCACACTTTTAAAATAACCCTTAATGATTTTTTTTTTAAAAAAAAGTATTTAATATTTGCTAAAGATGGCAATACTGAAATGTTTTAGTTCAATTTTAACAGTCAATATTAACTTATACAAATTTAACTCGAGCTCTATTTCAGTTTCATAGACAGAAAAATTCTAAGCATAAAGCAAAACAAAGGATATTGGGAATGGGAAATAGGAATGTAGTAACTCGATGTTGTCGAATTACCACATGCAATCCATCGATCGTTTTTACTTTTTCTAAATCCATGACATTTTCCGCATTCCGAAAATCCGTTGCGATAATTTTTTTCGGTCGATGAGACTATCTTCGCCTTCTTTGGAACAGCTTCACTAGAAAAAAGACATTGTTTTGGTTGTTGCATGTTTTCTAGTGTACAATGGTGTTTCCAGGTTTTATCGACGCTGCTAATTTGGTAGCAAATGGCTACCAAATCAAAACTAACCAAAGAATCACTGTTCAATTTGTTTTCGACGCCGTTTAACAGGTGGCATCACACAATGGTGATACCATCTTGCCTTAACAATGGCATCTATCTTTAATCAGTGGTTCTTTTTGAACCACTCTCGAAAATTTAAAAAATATTTTATATTGTTAAAAAAAGAATTGCATTTAAAAATGTCTTTCGAAAGCAATGGAATTTTCTCCAATTAATATAAATTTTAGGCATTCGATTTTATCAAATACGCAACTAGTATCTCGAAAACAACCCAATACTCCATCCTACAGTCAAATAAGAACTTTTCAAAATTCTAGAACAGTTAAAAATTGCAAATATTACGAGATTTAAAAAAAAAAAAAAATGGCGAAACTAAGTACTTTATCATTACAATTTTCATTTTAAACTGCAACAATCATTATGCCATAGAATTCCTGATATTGTCGCAAAATAGTATTATCGAACTTCCCATCAATACCATTTGTTTTTCTTATAACTACAATGTTTTACAAAGAATTATTTTACTCCAAGTACAGTGCTAGTTTCATGCTTCTGTAATGTCTAATACAATTAATGCATTCAAAATGGATAATTCAGTATTCGACCCCCCTACCGTATTTTACGTCTTATACTAATTTATAACATTTTTTAGATAGTGGTTGTAACATTACAGAGGTATTACTCACAAAAACGTACGATTTTTACGTAGCGTTCTTTTACATCCTATATTGAAATTTATTGAATTGATTAAAGGTTTTCCGGTTATGAATTTCAGTGCATAACACAAAGCGATTTACCTAAAATTTAAATACTTTGTTTAAAATTGTAATATGAAAATCGCACACGCGTTATCGGATAAATTACTAAAATTAAACTCTTTGTGTCTTGAAATAATATATATATATATATATATATATATATATATATATATATATATATATATATATATATATATATATATATATATTGTGATAGAAGCTGTTACTACACGATAAATTAATGCTCACATTCATTTCATTATACTTCAATTTGAAAACGATTGCGGCGGCTGTTTTTAAACAGCGACGACAGAAGCTAAAAAGCATGAATAACTGACCTGGATGAGGATTCCCTTTTGATCTAGGTGAAAAGGGAATTTCAAAAGGCGACAGAACAAATTTTCTAGGGATCCAAAGATTGAAGGTTCGAAAGCCGCGGGTATCCTAAATCAGGATAAAAATATCTAGCCGCTGAACGATAAATATGTGGAAAACATGCAATTATTTTGTTCCCAATGAATAAACGTTTTTTAATAAACAAATACATCCTTTTACTTGTGTGTTTTACTTTACTTTTTTTTTCTTTATTGCAGGTTAATTAATTGGTTGCAGATATTTATCTGATTTCATAATATGTATCTCGATTTTCAAAGGTTTTGAAATATTTAAATTAGAAAGAAAAACTTTTAGAAATTGATATTATAACATAAATAACTCTACAAACTATACAAAAACCAGATTTAATTGCATTAATTATAAAACGCATGAGTTCAGCAATAGGGGGGGGGGGGGTAAAAAGAAAAAGAAAAAAAAATGTAAAAATGTAAAAAGAAAAGTTCCAGTGACTCTCAGACCACATATAAATGACTACAAGGACAGGAATATTCACCTGACTACACAATCATTATAAAAATTGCCCGGATACTTCATAATAATCAGGGCATATTTATAATTGTCCAACTATTTCACCGAACCTTTTTAAACTTGGGATTGTCTTTCACATTTATTTACTCCTAAATTACTTTACATCCTGAGGTACCTGATGTGACAACTTCTTCTCTTCAAGTCTTAATACTAACTAAAGCAGTGAAAGTGAACTTATGACACCCTAAGACATTTTGGGTGACATAATTATATTGTTCACGGACGTCATCGCCCAAGAATAAACAAATCTGCTAAACACCATTAAAATAAATAAGTAACTGGATGTAGCCTACGGTACTTCGGAAACAAATAGATGCGAATGGATGCAAATCGATGATATGGAGAGACAATTTTCAGAATTTTGGAATACCATCTGGGGAGAAATGTTTGCCGACTTGAGATCGAAGCTTGAGAATTGGAAAAGAAATCGCTTCGAGAATGAAGTCTGCTACTATGGAGCAATAAATGTAAATTAGAGTGTTTGGTACCGATTACAGGACACTTTTAGCACCCTGAAATGCATGTGATGGCTGTAATAACAATTTTCTCTTGTTCGTACTTTTGGGAGACTTTATTCTCACCTTACAATTATAATATTAAAATGTATAAAAGAAACCGTTTGGCAAGCTAACATTCGAAGTGCACAAAATACCAACTTTCAAATGACGTGATGTGATTGTTTATTAGCATCGCACATCCTGAGGGACAAGCAACAATAGGGCTTTCGGAGACGGACTTCGTTATTCTTAATCTCGGTAAAGTAATGAGGACGACATCTGAGAAGACATCGCCCTCTTCAAAATTCCACACCACGCCTACGGGAAAACTTGGGACCTCGGCCAGATTAAATGCGAGTATTTAATGGCATAAAGACTCGAACCCATGAGTACAAAGCCGCCACGAGTTCGCGCCTGGCATTGTATGATCAGACATAACAGAAATTAAATTTCTTAGACCATTAGGTTACCGCTGCCACAAACTTCAAATGAAAATTTAACAAATGAAATTCAGCAACAAAAAAGTCATTGATGTAAAGAATTACTTGTTTTTGCTTTTTTAACAAAAAAAACCTTATTTAGAAAATAGTACTTTTCTTACTTAAGTTAAAAATAACACAAAAGTATGGATATTACTAGATGTAACATGGTAACCATGTTAAGCTAGGTTTTCTTAACGAGTTTCGACATACCGAGCGCAAAATGCTTATCATTCATTGATTTAAAATATACTGTGCAATATCCATGGACACGACAACAACAATTGACACAGAAGTTACATAAAATTTCATCAGAAATCGCAGATTCAAATAACGTTTTTTATCCGGATTTAATTAGAATTGAAAGATACAGTGCAGAAAGTAATGATATAAGACATAACACACGAAATTTAATAACTGTTGAATACTGCGGAGGGGTAGAAAAAATGCTTGTAGTTTTGTTAACGAGTAAAAAAATGGTGATTAATTTTAACGATGCTGCAAATCACAGTAGAGAAATAAAATCACAGTGAAAATAAACTCGTTGACAAATGCGTTGGCGGGTTTTTATTTGAAATAAAAAAAAAAAAAAAAAGTTGAAAAAATTATCTCTCTTTCGTGGTCAAATGCGTGGGGTTTTCTTAAAGACTTCCCAGATAAGCAGGTGTCACATGAGAGTGTTGCAAGAGATTGATGCGACCTCAACATTATTGAGATTTCACTTTTTCTTTCATTCCTTTCTCAATTTTTCTTTTAATTCTTTCATGGAATCCTCGTAACCTACTGGAACGTTTCCATTCAGGTAAAATAGCTATTGAATTAATATTCAAGACGTGGATAAGAAGGAATGGAAACAACTAATTTTCGGTCAGACCGAATTAGAATAAATAAATAATTCGTTCATATTTTAAATTATATATTTATATGAAAAAGTAAGAATATTTAAAAATGAATTCCAGTCAAAAATAGTATTAAATATGTACATAATAAATTGTATTTTTGAAGCATGTTGCTAAAAGTACTTAAGGTAAAAATGAGTTGTCCTTTTTTTCTGTTTTCTTAACAAATAAAATTCCAATCAAAGGCAGGGAGCAATAGAAGAAAATGAAATGTACATTTGAATGATAAGAGGAGGTGGTGAGGTGAGTTAGAATCATCTAAACACACTTCAAATTAATTTTAAATAGATGATGATCAGTCTAAACTGTTTATCATTATAATTATCATTTTCCATTAGTGTTAAATTTATCAGAAGTCCAAGATATAATACATATTCATCAGCGCAAGGACTGTTTATCTATTATATCATTGATGATGAATGTGCATGCTATAATCTACATAAATGATTTAAAACGAATAACAATATACGGTAATAAGTAGTCACCAAGGTTGCCAAAATAGGCGCCTATTTCGGTGTTTTGGCGGGAATTACGAATGCGTGCAGAGAATACGTGAGTGGAACTAAATTTCGTTTTAAAGGGGAGGAAACCCTATTTAGAAATATCTCAGTTTTATTGTTATTATTATTATTTTACGTTTTCTTGACACGAAACATTTTTCGTCCACTCTGAAGTGGACTTCTTGTATCAGACAAAACATAAAAGCATCTTGCTTCAGATGGGGAGGGGGCGGAACATTCATGCGTAAATTTTTTATGCCCTTTTGGAAAAATTTCCATAACTATTAGATTTTTATTTTTTCTTTGCGACGAAGTTATTAAGTGAAGGAAAAAAATTACTGAAGTATTGTGAGAACCTGTTTAATACATGAGTTCCACGAAACAATTTTCTTTTTTTAAAATGTTGATTTTGACATCGAACCAGTATATCTAGCTCCCAATTAAATTTCATTCCACACCCATTACTTTAAAATTTGAATGTAATAAAATAACATTTAATTTTTTTTCATTCTTTAATTTTTGACCAGACAATCATCCCACTCTTACAGAAAATGTTATAAAATAATTCTATCCTGTTATACGAGGGTGGTTCAAAAAATACCCGTGTAAGGAATGGGATATGGGAATGTGGTCCTTCACAGTAGTATTGTTCAGCGAACAATTTTTTTTTTCTGCTTTTTCTAGGAAGTCTGATAACCTACGCATCCCCCCCCCCAAAAGAAACATCGCCATAACTGTTCAGGTCAATGAGACTTTCTTCGCCTACTTGGGAACAGTTTCACCGGAAGAAATCTTCTGTTTTGATTGTTACTTGGTTTACTAAAGTGTATCGAGGAATCCAGGTCTCATTGACGGTGACTACTCAACGAAAATGACGATGGATACTCGACGAGGCAGCAATCAATTTCTGATTCGACGACAAATATCTATCAAATTTAAACTAACCTATAAATCAGCATCAAATTTGTTTTGGCACTATTTAACAAACAACAGCAAACAATGACAACACCAACTTGAATTAGAAGCGTTATTTCTCTTCAAAAACAAGGAATTTTTTGAGCCACTCTCGAAGAAATAGTACTTTAAAAGGAAAATATAGCTAAAAATGCAATTTCTAACATATTTATCAATGGGTTTACTGGCAGGTTAAAATCGCATATTCAAAACATACAGGAGGAAAAGGCTTTCGGTAATAATGAAATAAAATATTTCCACACAAAAAAATGTTTAGGTGTGGAATTGAGAATTTTAATATATTATTTATATGAGGGTATATTTCGGTAATATTATCTTTCATCAAGAATATCACACATCACGAGTGAATGTTTCCTTAAAAAAAAAAGTTTTTACTCCGAAAGAAATAAAATTTTATCTGTAATTCATTATTCAAGAAAATATTTAGACATTATTGTTACGAAAGTAGTGGTTTCCTAAGTGTGAATTTCGTAATTTTATCTATTATTTGTGATTAGTCATGTTTTTACAAAGAGTAGGACGTCATGGGAAAACCTTAGTTCAAAAAAAGTGCCGCGCGTTGAAAAAGTTTGGAAACTACTGATTTAAGGTATTAATTATTATTTGTGTATTATTGTTTGTAAAGAAAAAAATACAAACATTGCTACATTACTTTTTTTTTATTATGTCACGTATACATACAGGAAGGGGAGTCCATAAATGGATATTTGGCTTTCATCTAACTGTCGAAGAGGGTGCATGGAAAGAAAATCTTTGAAAAAATGTTACTTTATTTGCTTTTTTATTAATTCGAAGCACAGTCGGAATCCGTTAACTCGAAAGTATGTTTAACTTGCGCTTTTACTATGGCTCCCTTTTTGGGAGATTCAGATTAATCTTTTTTTTTCAGATGACGTTAGGAAAAGAAGGTATTGATACCCTTTTTTTCCCTTCAATTTTTCTTGGGATAAACATGCCATAGAGCTCAAATTTGCAGTACCAAACATACTCCGAATGAGGGAAATGAGAAACACGAAAAAGAAATAAGTGAAATATTGCTTATGCACCTGAAATGGAAAGAAGAAGAAACGCAAAAGTACTAGGAATCTTTTTAAGAAACCATAACTAAAAGAAATAAACCAACAACGAAAATGCAGGTTAAGTAACAAAAAATATTTGAAAATAGAACTGTCACTTGAAAGAGGCAGACGATGAATCGAAACCCGTCACTTGTCTTGGAAGAAACGCGGGAAAAAAAACAAAAGCAGAAGAGAAGATAAAAAAATCGAATGAGCAGGGGGGGGGACTTTAAAAAGACTCCGAAACGTTTAAAACAACGAGTTTTAAAAAGAGGCTGCGGTCGTTTAACAGGATAGCTATCCAAGTAATGAGACGGCAAAATAAGGAAAATAAGATACAAAGGAAACAAAACGAGTGGGGGAAAGTTCACGCTCTGAATGTCTGAGGCAAGAGGGGAAGGTGACGTAAGGCCGTAAGTCCCCTAATCGTAATGTGCAGACGGTGAAAAAGAGAGAAGATTAAAAAAAAAACCATCTAATCGGAGACATATTCTTTGAAAGTTTGGATCGAAAGGAAAATCGACTATTTTTTTAACTTTTACTTATCTTTTTCGAATTTGAATGCTTGGATTGAATATGAATCCCTAATTCTCGAAGTTCCATCTTGAATTTTTTGAAAGAGATTAATTTCAGTATCTCGCAATGAGTGAGATTAGCTGTACATTCAACCATTTTTAGTGATCACATTTTTAGAGTTATAAAGTTTTTTTTTCTTGTGTAAGCAACTTCTATAATTGTTGAAAATAAGGCCGAAAGAGAGTGTAAACGTGAAGAAGAAAATTCTTATGAATGTTGACCGTGGACCCCGACTACCATGAGTAACGGAGTTCGAGAGTAGTACTTCTTTAGGGATAGTGTAAAGCTAGATTCAAACACAATTATTTAATATATTTTATTTCGTAATGAATTTCATAAAGCGATGGAAACATTTGGGTAAGTGAATGTCATTAAGTATCGTCTACGTACTCTTTTATCTTATTCTTATTTCGTCATTCTGAATTCTCGATAAAGGCACTTGAAACAAGGGCCTCAACGATCAGACTAAAAGTTATTTACAACGTGCTTGATTTTAATAATACTTTCACTTTTTTAGAACGTATTTATCTTTATAAGTCCTCGCTTTGAAACTGAAATTTAATTGAGATACGGGGGGGGGCCAAAAGGACCATTTAAAATTCATAAAAAGCATATATTCTTTAGAAAATAAATATGGAGAAATTCCCGACTGAAAAACACGTTAAAATTATCGAATTTTATCTAGAGGCGGAAAACCATCAGTGGAGAAAGGTATTGAGAAATGCTTCAGAAAAAAAAAATTCGTGCGTTCCGCAGGCGAGGATGCAACAGAAGTAGCGTAGAAGCTAGAAGAAGCAACTGCCAGCACATCTCGCTTGACAATTGTATTCTAAGACAAATTTTCTGAAGAAGGATAATTTCGCGAAATTCTAAAATCAAATGGCTGCCACTTTCACCCGACTTAACAGTTCCAGACTTTTTTTTTCTATGGGGGTATTTGAAACATAGGTCAACATGCGAGAATAAATTGCAGAAATAAGCAAAGAAACATTATATACGACAGGTGATAGCTGTCAGAAATAGCGCGTAAGTGTGAAGAGCAAATTGGTGGCTATTCAGAGGATGTAATTTTCAAAACTAAATAAAAAAATATTTCTATAAAGTGTGTTTTCTGTTCATAAAGGAACAATTGTGAATCATCAATAATTGAAAAAAGATTTATTTTTTTTCCATTTTAAAATGGTCTAGTGACTATTGGGCCATCGTGTACTTATGAATGCCTTCGCAGTACAGAACAATTTTTCAGGTAAGGAAGAGTGCTTCAATATACAATATCACAATCTAACTTGGCTATCCAGTAGTGTCGTATATTGCAATGCGTCTCATTTTTAACAGAATTGGTCTTTTTCTTCCAGGCATAAAATGTGTTCCATATTAATTTCCTATGCTGTGGTGCTAAATAGACTTAAGTCCATTTAACACCACGTCATAGAGAATCACTTAAGAGATGGAGACCGTGGAGGCATAGGAGACCACAACACTTAACACGGTAAAATGGAAAACAATATTTAAGGGATTACATTATTATTTTTATTATTCTAAATTTTATTATTATAATTTAAATTATTATTAGTATTCAAAATTTTCAAAAACTTTTCATGATGTTAGGCATTTAGCGAAAACACTCATAAGTCTTACGTCAAAGAACGTGTTACGTTAAATTTGGAGCACATTCTGAGACAGAAAAATGCTTCAATTTTTATATAAATGTATGTTGTTGTGATCTATACGCACATTTATGAAACTACATTTTAAAATTTTGAAGAAGTTTCATAAATACGTAGTTTTTTGCTTCAGCATGTACATTTTAAGCTTATTTAGCATCGCGGTATAGGAGATGAAATACGAAACACATTTTATAAATGAAAAAAATATATATTCAGTCATTCGGAAATGAGAAGTATTATGTATAAAACGCGACATACACACAATCAGAAAGTGAAGTCAGATCGTAATATTAATATTGGAGATTTTTTTTTCTGTCACAAAAAAATATTTAGAAATAGGACTCTATTCTTTAACATCATGCGAAGAAAGTCTTAGGCAATATATGATTTTCACATTTCAACTAATAATTAAAATAATTCAGAAAATTGTTACATTTAATATACATTTCAACATTTATTATATGAAAAATAACCAACTCCCCGGAATATTGAGTTTTCGCAATGCCTTTTTTTTTTTGTTGTTGTTGTTAATTTTGCAATAGTTTATGCAATCTCTAAGAATATCTCGAATGGCAGCAGAAGTGAAAAGTATTTTTTTGAAAAAAAAAAAAAAAACCGCTGATTTATGTCATCGATTGGCCATGGAATTACAATGGCGGAGGAGAAAAATAGTAAAGTGAGAAAAATAAAATACTCGTTGGAGAGTTTTATAAAAGCGGAGTAAAAACGTTACGCAATGCCATTCACGAAAACCAAACAGATGCCTACCGGAAACACTGGTACGAGAACTAGTTTGTTGAGGTACATGTTGGCAGCAGCTGAATAAGAACAAAATTCATCGTACTTTTTTATCTAAAACAACATCGCATGCAGAGAAAGGCTTGGCACTATGTAAAAAGACAGGTGAATGGAAGTTAAAATTCAGTTTTTATATATATATGAAGATGTTAATGGTTTAGGATGCGCTTGATAAAATTTCAACAATGCTTCGTGTGTTTTTGGAATAGTAAGTACGTCAGAAAGTGGCATTAAATATTTCGTTAACACGAAAGAAAATTTGCAAAGGTCATACACAAATAGAATGAATTGAAACTCTATAAAATGTAATACGATAATATAGTATACGATAATAGAAATTTAAAAACATAGAAATGGTGGTGGGAATAAAAATAGATGTTTTTTAAAAATAAAATAGGATGCTATGTAAAAAAAACAACATTCTAATGCATGGGGTCCTCAAACTCAAATGCCAGTTTGTAGGATGCATTTTTTGGTCATCCGATACCATTCTACTTGTATATACTAAAATTTATTCTTATTTTATGAATTTATTTTCACATTTTTATGAATGTAGTATTTTAAATAAACGTATTCTCAGTTATATCTTCTTTACATACATCTTTAGGAAATAAATATAGTGCATACTTCCGATTTTTAAAAACACAATTACAGATGTTGTTTTAAAAAAAGAATTCACAATGCTGAAAATTTAACATTTTTTTTCCATTCGATGCTAATATGTAAGTATGTGTCCTTTCGTTCCACAAAGCAATATGAAACATTGATTTTAATCCAGAAAACTCTACGTGTGATTGTTTATTTGACGTGTTGAAAATTATATGGTAGAAATAATATCATTTGATACTAAGTATGTAAAGGAAGCCATAGGTTGCCAATTCTAGGAAGGGGGAAATCAGCATGGTTATGCATATCTTCTTCAGCGACAAACGTATATGCTTATTTTGTTTTACTTTTTCATTGGAACAAGAACAATTTTATCTTTCAAAATTAAATGTTAGTAGATGATTTCCTATGCTAACGAGATTAATCACTGGTTATTAATGATCCATGTAACACCTACTCTCACAGCATTTCATGTAATAAAAAATGAGTATGAATATTGACAAACTTGGCGGCTAGAGTTCATAACTCATCTCCCAAAAACATTTGTTTATTCTAACAATTATATATATATATTTCTTTCATTGTTACATTTCTTTCTGGTTTTTTGTCTTTTTAAGTGTTTTAATTTATTCTTTCATAGATTTTCAGTATATATATATATATATATATATATATATATACACCGAAATTTAATATTATTTAGTTTTTTTAAATTCTACTCACTGTAGACAGATTCAAAGCATATCATTTGTAATTTGAAAGCTTCATTTTCACCATTTTAAAATGTATTTAATAAAAATAAATAAATAAAAGAGTTAAATTTCTATACAGTATTCATCATAAAAATTATCCAGTATTTATCCCTTAATTTCACTTACTTAATAATGAATAAACTTTGATTTAAAACGATAGTGATTAAACCCAACGCATCCTGTGTGAACATTAGTGTACAACTCACTTAATAATGCCTCAAATTCATACATGCTAGGAAACAAGAACATTTCATAACAGCGTCATCATATTTTATGGCATTGCTACATTATTTTACAGTCAAATTCTGTTAATTTTTACCTGAGGGACATTTAAATAATTATGTTGGACACTGGATTGTGCAGAACATTGCAAACTATCTGGCTTTTCTGATTCCAGCAAATATACAATACACTCGATTGATCTATTTAATTCGCTGAATTAGGTACGATATTTTGTGGCTGTGGTAGCCTAATGATCATGGTCGAGATCTCGCGACCGGTGTTGTTTTCGTCCAATCATAAGTGAAGAGTCCTGATGCATTTAAGTCCCACAATGTTGCGGGGGTGATGCATGTTACATCTGTCTAGATTCCAAGTCCTCCCGTTGCCGTGGTGTTGAAGTTTGGAGTGAGAGATCTCAACTCAAATATCGTCCGCGCCACATGACTGAGATTTAAAACTACGAATTCTGTCGCCAATAGCTCTGGTGTTGCTTCTACGTACGACGTTAATAAACAATCAATAATTAGGTACAATCTTTCAATACTGATACAAAAATTTAAAAAAATTGAAACAAATAGTTTTGACAAAATAACTGAATGAATGCGAGTGAAAATAAAGGCTCATGGTGCAAAAACCAAATCTGTCTCTGCTACGTCAAACAATGAGTGTGTGATCTGGGCGTTGAAAAAAAAATGAAAAAAGGTAAGAACTGGTTGCCTAGAAGAAGAGTTGGAAATATAAAAGAATCACTAGGGTATCCCGGAGGCGCATCACCCGATTTCACCAAGAACGGTTAACTTTGTGGGAAAGAAAATAAATATCACTAGATTTTCTCGGGGTCATGATTTCCATACTTACACGAAAAAGAAAAGCCCCCTGAGGAAATTTACCCTGGGATTATTTAGTGAAATGTAAAAATAAATGTAATTAGTGCGTTAAATAAAAATATTAAGTGTGTCACTTTAAAGTAAGTAATAATTATTAATTTTAAGATTTGTTTCATATTTTTTAACTAAAGCTTTAATATTTTATCTATTATACTTGTATATGAACTAAACTAATGTATTGTAGTTACCTGTAAACTGAACAGTAAAAACGAAAAACATACATTCTATGTTTTTCGCTTTACAGTTCAGTAAATATCTGATATGTGATTGTTTATGTGTGTCACTGAATAAAATATAGATAGTATGAAATGTAACCGCATTCAATTTATCAAATGATATGTATTTCTATGACGAGGAACCAAGTTTAGAATTATTTGAGTTAAGCGTTTGGCAACAGTTTATGACATCAATTGTCGACCATCGACAACAGTGTGTGTAGAAATGAGCAACAAAAATTTTAATTAATTACAAACATTCAACGGATTTTTCTTATCTGTAACCGCCAAAATGAACTTAAAACTTACAAATTAAAGAATCTATCTAAATTTAAATAACTTAACGAATATAAATGTCTAAGTAAGAAGTAAACAACGAAAACGAAAAAAAAAAAATCAAAACTATTGACAAACGGACGACATCTGTCAAAATTAAGGCCATTTAATTGTATTGCTCAGGTAGCCTCGAAAAACGTTTGCTTTTTCAGAGCAGATTTTGATATAGCGTGAAAAAGTTAAACCATAAAGCAAATTTTAGTTTTATTTCAACGTTTTTTTTCATTCATTGCTTGTGATATTTTCCCACAGTCTCAATAAACCAAATTCTAAAAATCACCACACAATAAAAATGAAAACTGATTCAATATATTTTGTATTTACTTTAATGATGTTATTTATTTAAAATTAACAGATGCTTCTGAAATTCATTAAGACAAGATTAACAAATTAATTTGAGCCTCTAAATTTTGAATTCAATAAATACAATATTTTAGAATTTTGAAAATGTACAGGCAAAGGAGCAACGTAAACTTGTATCGCAAACAAACAGAAACTCTGAGGGTTGACGAATGTTATTCATCAGGGAAGGAAGCCTGACTTGTCTAACCATAATTATTTTTCATATAATTATGATTGTATGATCTTTATTTATTGACTTGTCATTTTTCTATTAATTCCCTTACTGAAACATTTCTTCCACTTTTATATAAAAATATGCAGTGAATTTCAAAACCGAGCGCGAAACAAAAACAAAAACCAACAACAGCATTAATGAGCAGGAAATTAAACCTTCTAGTTTTCATATAATTATGGCTTTGATTTATCTTGATCACTTGACCTGCCAGTTTTCTATCGATTCTCTTTAAGTAACTGATGGAAACATTTCTTTTTTCAGAGTCATGCAAAAATATGCGGTACAATTTCAAAAAAAGGACATTTGAGCGCGAAACGAAAACGAAAACCGACTGCCAAGGAAGCTGTGGCAAATGAGGCGCTCGATTTAGCCAAAGTGTCGGCACTCAGCGAATAAACAAAACAGACGGTGAGACGCAAACACACACCCACAAGCAGTTTTCACGCAGGACTGAGAGGGGGAAGGGGTAGAGGGGAGCCGCTCGCCATACATGGGCAGACGGAGAAAGTGACTTGGTCTGACGTCACAGAAGACCAGTTGCTTCCACGCAAGGGGAAAATTGTAGGGAATTCTGAATGAGTCGTTTCCCCCTAGTTTTCTTTTCATATTCTTGATCTGGAAATATTTTGAAAAAGTATAAAAAATTTCATTTCGAAAATATATGTGTTTCAGTTGAAACAGGAAATTTATTTGAAACAAATACCCACTTTCGAAAATGACCAAGAATGTAATAATATGCAAATGTACGCTGAGAGAGAAATTATATAATTACATTTCTGCAAGCTGTGTAAGACGAAAAACAAACATTTTGCAGTAAACAAATTTAATAATATAAAGAATTCAGAAAAATTTCAGATTTATTAAATTTCGCATGATTTTTTTTCATATAATCAATTTTTTTTTTTTTCGAAATAAGCTGATTACTACTTAGATTATCTCTGCAATTTTAAATAAGCTAATTTTAATAACAAAATAAGAATATACAGTTTTAGTTTTTGATAAATATATATAAGTTGTCTTTTTACATTCAATTTGCTTTAAACATTTTCTTTTAAAACTATATCTACATTTCTAAAAAGTAATTATATTAATTAAATATTGAGTTTAATGATAGAAACATGATTTTAACGCAAATTACGATTTGACATTTATTATATTATAATATTTAAGTCTCTGAGATATAAATTTTCTATTAATATTATTTCTTGATTATTTATTTCCCTTGTTTGCTAATGCAACATCAGTGCTTCTTTGTCATTGAAATAACGTAACATAATAATTAACTTATGATTTACATCGATTTATATTTAAGAAATTGTATAAAACATTCCTTAGGTGATACAAATACAGATAAAACAACAAATTCATAAAAGAATAACAATTTAGAATGAAAGGTTTCATTTTAAAATGCCATAATATTGGTATTTTCTAACAAATTTTAATTCTTAGTATAAAATATTCAGTAATCATGCAAAAATTATATATTATATAAAGTCTAAAATATACATTTACAGAGTCTAATAATCCAAACGATAAAAAAATTAAAGAATGAAGAATAATGAATGCTGATTTAATAGATTTTGAATTGCCATTGGACACTCACGTTATTTTTATCACACAACAAATAAATTTTTAAGAAACATTCAACATTATACTTTTTAAACATGTATAGCTCTTCACACACACGCCCAGAAGTCTTACCTGCTTTTTATTCGAACAAAATAATTGAAAGTTATATATTTCTCTCTCTCTCTCTCTCTCTCCCACTCCAAAACTCTTAAAACTGTAAGGAATAATTTCGAAACTAAAATTTTTGTCTGTTCTTAAAATTTTGCTCATTTATTTATTATTTTAAAAAACGTGTTCTTTTTATGATTTTGGTATGTATTTTTAAACTTGTTTGAACGATAGAATAGGCATTATTAGTAACAAAACAAAGTTAATGATTATGTATAATAATTACAAAAAACAATAGTTAAAAGTATAAACGTAAAAATATCTGCTGTTTTTCAAAGGTTATATATCCAAATATTAGGAATTATTGCGATGCCAAAATATCCAACTTCTTTCCTGAATTTTCTCATTTTACATAGAATTAACCAATATTCATTCGAGAAAGGGAACATCGCTTTACATAACCTTTGTATTTCAACTATCACCACGTGTACATTTTTGTTTATTTATAAGTTAACTGTAAGTTAGAAATTTACGTAAACACATTTTTCATAGTTCTAGAATAGAAAGTATTATTCTACGATGACAAGAAACTCCTATGATATTAATGAAAATAACTTTTTCCCCTAAATTTCGATGATCATTAAACAAAATTGTGTCATGAAACAAAATTATCTCTCACGAATGTGTGTGATGACACATTCTGACCGTGTACTATTAGTTCTTGAAATAATTTGCAGACGTTTCATTATATTCAAAATGTTTTTTTTTATCACTTTTCCATTCTTGACTGATGTTACTCTAATTTATAAATATTGTCCAAGCCATGACAAAACACAGCGAGCAGAGTTGTGCGTCTTACGCTGCAAATGTAGAAATGTAGCAAGTATCAAATGTAGAAAAGAGATCGTCCCAAGTGGAAGCCGAAAGCTTTTATACCTAAGGAAAGGAGATTTCACAGAATTTTTACTCATTCGCCAATTTATTGGGCCAGGAAACTAACAGGTAAACCTTTAAAATTCCAAGGTAAGGGTAAGAGTCCGCGCGATTTAGAAGTAAAAGTTAAAATATTTTAAGTAAAGTGTACAATTTTAAAACATTTTTAAGGTACGGTATACATTTTAAATAGATTTCATTCGCATTCCAAAACCGAAATTAAGAAATGTAAATTTTTTTCATCAACCTTAAAATATCCAATTCAAAATATTTAATTTCCTACTATGAAACATAATTAACGATTCGTTGTAAATAAATAATAAGATAAATTTGACTCAGTTAATTTGTTATCGCAAGTTAAATCTCTCTAATATTCTAAATATAATTTTATTTCAAATTTTATGTTTTATTTACTCGAATTAATTGCGCTATATTTTTAAAAAAAAATTTAAAAATTCTTAATTTTAGTTTCAGTTGGTTTGTAAAAAAATATTTTAGACTAATTTTTTTAAAATGTATTTTTCTTTTTAAAATAATTTATGACCTAACAACAGAAAATAAACTATTTATACTTTCTGCAAGTGTGCAGGCCAATTAAATCAAATAACTTTTTTCCTTAAATACTTGTTTTGTACTACAATGTACTTTAGTTAGTGTTAATTTTTTTCCTTCAAATTAAATATCTCTAACGTGAATTTTTTAACACAAAAAAAAAACACATAAAATTTTTCTCTATTTTTATTTATTAACAAAATAAGAGTCATGTAACAGAAAATTCTCGTTAAACAAATATTTTTTTTCAAAAAATAATAAGTGTTGAGAAAAATAAAAATTATTTTTAAAAAACATTTGATTTTTTTTTTTTTTTTTTTTTGGTCTTAAAAATGATACTTTTCATTTTTAAAATATGAAAACACGAAGATAAAATGTTACACTGCTTCTCTTCAAGATTTCACATGTATATCTAATCGTCTAACATTTGCATAAAGTTACCTTTATCTGTCTCTAAATCCATTTCATTCAAAAATACTGAATGTTGTGTTGTGTCAGATATAAAAATTAATTCATTTCACGTTTGTTTTGAGTTTTTATATTCTTACTCGTATCTGGAAAGATTCTTAGTTTTGACCGATTGCAAAAGTTATTATATATCCATTGTACAAAAATTATTTTTGACTTGGATTCAGATAAACAAAGTTTATCGCTCTTTTATTTTTTTTTTATTATTATTATTATTATTTTTTTTTTTTGATGTTTACTATATAAGTCTTTAGTGAGTATTAGAGAACAGATGACCTCAAGATAAAAAAGGGGAAAGGTGAATAAAAGTTTCGTTTAAAACACATTTTCCCCCTGCCAAAATCAGATAGAGTAAAACACTTGAATGTCTTTCTAAATCTGAATTGCTTTTTTTAAGTCACAAAAATTTAACAGAGTTTTAGTTTATATTTGACATAATACCCCTCTACGATTTTTATTCTAAAGGTATCAATTTATTATTCCAAAGGCATCCTTTTTGCAATTGAAAGATTGCTTCAACAGCAATTTTAAGTTAATATCTAAAAAATTTGTTTCACAAGAACTTATACATTAGTTTTAATCAGATTTAAATAGAACGATAAAAAAATAAATCCAGTTTAAATTCTAGGATAAAATTATTTTGAAAAATTATAAAGTCATCTATATATCCAAATGTATTTATTGTTGTCTATAAAACTTCGTTTTAGAAATATAAATAAATTTCGGCAAGACTATTTATTACTAACTGTTTCATCCTGTATTTCCATATTACTAACTCCATTCACTATTTTTAATAAAAATGTAAGTAAATAATACCTTTAATTTACTTACATTTTTTATCATTATGCAAAATATAATTTTATTTTATAACACAAGATTAATAATATACTTAAATTTCTCATAAGATACTGAGTTATTAATTTTTAATTCTTTAAAATTAACCAAGATAACAGTAATTAAATACTCTACACCTACATAATTAAATAAATTTCTTAAAATCATAACAATAAATAGAGAGAATAATCTATTTATCATTAATATAATTAATAATTTCATAACTATTTTTAAAAATAACAGTCTTATCAAAACCATCTGTGGTATTTTGTAAATCTTTAGTAAGATTTTACCAGCTTTAGTAATGTTTGAATTGAAGCCATTAACTCACGATTCTAAATTTGATATGTACTTCGTGAAATTTAGGAGTTAAAATGCACAACGAAATTTTACAATATCCAGGCTTATATTGTAACCTTTTTTCCTATTATAAAGCTTTAATTCTATTGCTGATTACTTGATCACTTGTAATAACATTAATAAAAAATAATATTATTAACATGATGTTTATTAGTCATAGTAAAATAGTTTTTTTTTTTTTTTTTTTTTTTGCAAATAATAGCATAGTTACATGGGATCTAATCAATATAACAAATAATGAACTGATCTTGTAATTTTTTATGTAGAACTTTCTAGGCTAAGTGCACCATTTTTCTTAAAATTCAATTATTTCATCTCTTCATCCATACAAAATTTATATTCTTTAAAAGCTTCAGTAGGTAAATTATATTTAATAACCAAATTTGTTAAAAAATTATCAATGCCTTCATTAATTTTTTTCTTCAGTATAATTATTACTATTAGAAATTATAAGTCTAAAATATGTACCTTTATATGTAATCTCTCTAACATTTTTATCCTTTACAATATTGTAGCATAAGAAATACACGTCAACAAAATAAATAGCAAGGAATAATCTAAACTCGAGATTTTATTTTGTAAATTAATTCTAAAACAATGAAAGTATTCAGATTACCTGTAATCACATGTGATATCCTCTTCACATATATACATTCTTTATAAATTTATTATTTAAATTGTCAATTTTTCTTTTAATAACACCCATGTCTATACATTTTCTTTTGTCATTTCTACCACTTCCTTTCTTTATATGAAACATTAAGCAAAAAAAAGCAATAAATCTCATAAAAGTATTCTTTCTTGTCATTTTGAATAATATTATTTTTATTTAAAAGTTTAACATAAAAGCAAAATGTGCATACAGCATTGAAAGTCGTAATTTAATAATTTTCATACCATGACCTTCTTTTTTTGTTGTTGTTGTTGTGTTAGGTACTATATTAATTACAGTTAATCATACAATTTCAATTTATAAGTATAAAAGTATCTTATTTCAACGTTATTACAATTTTTTATAATCATAAAGTTATTAGATTACAAAAAGTTCGGAATTGAAAACTACAATTTTCAGAATAATAAAAAGATTTAGCTTTGGAATAAAGATACATGAATAGTTTTTTCACACTGCATTCTTGTTAATTATTTTTCAATAATTTTGAATGAATAAATAATTTGTATAGAAAAAAATTAATTTTGCCTTCTCTCCTATCAATAACCCGTGCCGCTCAGATTAGAAACTGCTGATATATATACGTATAATTATTCGAATTTATATGTTATTACTTTATTTTCCATGATAAGGGTAATATTCACTTCCGGTCCAAATGCACTTTCTGTTTCTCTAAGTACGTCTGAATATTTCCGTGAACTGCACATTTCACACATTACTCATTCTTAAGAACAATATTCTAATATCCATATATTATAAGAATAATAAAAAGATTACTAATGTATAAAATGTTAGTTACAAGCTTCTGATACGTTACTGAAGTTATGTGAGAAAAGAAAATCTCAATTTTCACGTGCAATTTAAAATTGCAACACATGTCATTTGTCAAGCATTAATATTTATTTTTTAATTCGCAATTTCAAAATGGATTTCTTTTCATTTATCCATATATACTGTTGCGTTATTTTTAATGAGATACGCCGAAATGCATTTGCATAAGTTTTTTTTTATTTATTTTTCTAAATTTAAAAATTGATCAGATTCAATAATGATACGATTTAAAAAGCAGGAATTAGTGGCTAAATTACTAATTGATACTTAGCAAATCCCAAAATATAGCATCTCGCCCATGTCTGTTGATTGCGGTTACAGTTCCGATTTATAAATAAACACTTCGTGTATGCAATGTACATATTTGTATTTGGTTTGCCATTTCATGCGGTTTTTTAACATCCACCAGTAAGAAAAGTAATTGAATCCCATCTAGTTGTTATTAAGATATTAGAAATGTAATACATTGCAGCCCATTTTCCTTCAATGCATGAAATATACATTTGATTGAAATCACCATAAAATGCCTAATTAATCAAATTTCTTTTTTATATAAAAATGCTATGCTTTTGAAAACATTAACTTAAATTTTAGAAGAAAAATGTTAACGTTATTTAAAGACGTAGTGATACTTCTAATTGCTTATAATACTTCATTAAAATATAATAATACAGAAAAAAAACTAATTCAATATCGGAACAATACTCTTTTCTAAAATATCAGGAATCTTCATTTTATATTGAAAAACTTTTGTTAACAAGTTTGTTACTTTTAACCTGAGTTTTTCACGGTCTCCAGCAGCATAAAACTGATTAAAAATCAAAAGATTAAGAGGAAAAACAATTTTTGTAAAAAAAAAGTATCAATCATTTAGAATTGCGAAAATTTTCCAAATATTTTTCATGAATCTTTCTTTCAAAGGCACCTTTTCTTCTTTTCACATGGCGTATTTATAGAACAATTCCACTGTTACAACAATTGTCTCTGAAATGACTCATGCTTCCCTTCAATAAAGGGGAAGATTTACTTTTAGAGCAACTAAAACGAATCCCACAATTTTTGCAAGTAATATAAATCGTTGTCTATAATAAACTGCTCACGTAAGTCAACACACTTCAAAGCTTGTCAGTCAACGAAAACCAACCAAACGCTACTGAATCTATTTCCCTTGAGGGATTTGCAATAGGGAAAATTCTCAAGCTGACAGGGATTAAATAAGATGCTATGTCACACGCGTTTCGTCACAAAATGCATGAGGCAACAATCACTTACTTGTAACAGGGCAATAACGATCCTCGTATTGCCGGACTGTACCGCTATTGTGCTGATCGTAGTGGTGGCGGGAGTGCCGGACACGAAATCGTCCATCCCATCCCGACAGACGATTTCGGGGCTCGAGGAGTAAGCCGCCATGCCCCACGCGAGGAGAGCAGGCAAACGACTGCTGGGAGTAGATTTAAAGCAGGTCAGCTTGGGGAAAGGAGCGCCGCACGCTGCTAGGGAAGGAGGTGCGGAGGGAGAACAAGAAAAAGAGTATCGTCTGCACCTCCTTAAGATCGGGATGCCTGGATGTGCCTCCCAAAATTGACGCCCACAAAAGTAGGAGCTATTCATAGGCGGCTTTTGAGGAGGGGGTTATCCAGTTCGGTAGATAAAAAAGGTATTTATTAGTAGGGTGAATAGGGATCCATGACCTTCAAAAAATGATACATTCTTAACAAAAAGAAAAAAAAAAACATAATCATATGAAGCATGAGTTTGGAATTCTGGTCTTTTGAATACGTCACCGATATAAAGAGGCGCTTGATATCAAAGGAACATTCTTATTGAATATGTTCAGTTTATAATTTTTTTATGTGTGTTTATTAATTTTGTAATCACTGCTTTCCATTATCAGTGAAGCAAAATTAAGAACTAGAGAAATTTTAAATACTGCCCTTAAAGATTTAATGTGTGCGTTATATTTAATTAATATATTACATTTAACTAGGATATATTTCAGGTGTATTCTGAAAAATAAGCGATTTTGTTTCGAAATGATCAGGTATAATCATCAGGAAGATGACCTGTTTTAATTAAAACTGATAATTCATAGAATTTTCTTTGTTAACTTTTCAAGGACGAAACCGTGTCTCAAAAAAAGTAGAAAAGTTCTCCCAACTTTATTTATAGTAGCAGATATTTTATATGGACTTATAATCTAAGTTTTATAACAATTTGAAATTTTTTACAGAGGAGTTAATTTTTTTAAAAAAAATGAATAACGCAATCTGTATCTAAAAAAAAATCAAGATATGTAAAATTATTTTGTTTATTTTTAATTTTCAATAATTTTTTAAACTTATTCTTTAGATTTTATATAATCTGCAACATTAAAACAAATAATAATAATAAAATATATAAAAATAAAAACTGCATATTTAGTTATATATTCTAGTTTCTGCAATTTTAAATTTTGCTTAAGTTGATAACTAAAATTTTGTAAAAGTTATTAATAATTTCATAAATAGCAACAAAAAAATTGTTGAAATTTATTCTAATACTATTTACATTTTAATTTTATTCTTTGCCAACACTGCAATTTTTTAAGAACTTTGGTTCTAAGATTAAAAACTTGAAGCTCTTAATGTACTTTAATTTAAAATTTCGACATATTCATTTATATTATAGATGTTATTTAAAGTAGGTTTGAAACATTTTTTTGCAAGCATAGTTAAACCAAATGGTTGAAAAACAGCATTTAACTATATATACATAAGTATAAACGCTTGTAAAGCCTCCTCTCCATTATTTAAATCTACAGAGATCATAAAGCTTAATTAAATAGTCAATAAGATTACAATTCCAATGGAAAAGACGCCAACACAGCTTATGAAGTTTCTTCACAGAATATGCAAGATCATTTCTTTCAAATAATTCTCAATGAACCTAAATCCTACCTTAGAATTAAACAATAAAATTCTAGCTTATTAAAACTCTCTCACTTCGAATACTGCGGGTTCAACTCCTATTATCTCTTACTCTAACCAGGAATCGCTTCTAACCTATTTTAACTGCAAACGATCAACTACAGTAATTTACTCCGATATCTAACTTATAAATAACTACCAGCTTCTCGTTATCAATCTGCTCTCCCCCCCCCCTATTTTTATCTATTCTATTTCGTTGTGTATCATTGCCCTTAATTCGATTCATTACATGTCTTATCTTCGTCCAATATGAGTAATTTGATTTTAAAAGAGCTGGAATTTTAAAAATAAAATCAGAAAGTAACCGGAAGGAAGAATATAGCGCTGGGCCATTCACATAGAAGCGTATAACGTCACATAGAACGTTCACATAGAGGGTGACATCTATGTGAACGCTGGAACGTATTGCTCTGTTATAAGTATAACGATGGGCTATTCGTGAATCACACTCATACACTCACAAACTCTATTCCCTGTTATAAATATTGACAACATTTACAGTTTCAAAATTTTTTGGAAATAGTTTTTTTCCCTTTAAACTTATTGATTTCAAAGATTCTACTTCATTGGCAAAACAAAACTAAATATCAACTAAATGCAAACAGAATAATTTTGCATGAAAAATAATACATATGAATTTCAACTGAAATTAGAGGAACTTATATTATCCAAAGTCTAAATAAATGCACTGCAAATTAAATCCACATAAAACTGTTAGGATATTGTAGGCTATTACGAAACACCAGCGTTATACGCTAGCAGAAAAATATATTATGAAATTTGTTGAGTTCTAAAATCATTTGAAGGGGAAAAGAATTTTTCATTAAAATTTTTGCTGTCATCACAATTGATTTTGGAGTATATTAACATATATTTATATATATATATATATATATATATATATATATATATATATATATATATATATATATATATATATATATATATATATATATATATATATATATATATCTTTATTAATATATTTATCAGATAAAATAGTTATTTAATCTTAAAGCGGTTATGTAATAATTTGTATCGAAACGTATTACATTCGGAACATTATCGAAAGAAAAGATTTTCATTTATCAAAATGAGATTGGTAGAGTTTTTCAAATATATATATATGGGTGGGTGAGAGAGAGAGAGTGCGTGTGTGTGTCCAAAGCACAATGGTTGTTCTTATTATCAACTTATAGCATATAAAACAACTAACAAAATATTGATTTTATTCCATAGTAAAAAGTCATAACTATTGGAATAATCAGTAGGGAGATACGGGAGGAAAGAATATAGGGAAGATCCGGGTGCCTCTTGAAATTTCTGGAAATATTGGTTTCTTTGCGTCCTAATAAATAGGCTATCATTGTTTTAATATCTTAAGCTTGAGACGGGTCTATCTGCGACCTTGTCACTAATAATCCTCTTAAGGAATTTGCACTCCTCAACAATTATTTGCATCAGAGGGCTTCCTCCAAAGAAGAGAACGGAAACATGCAAATTAAGACTGATATATGTATATATAGTGTAAGCTTTCAATAGAGAAAGGGGGATGAGAGAGATAGGATAGATTTCTAGTTGAATTGTTCTGTAGACTCCTAGTTGATAGATTTGTAGATGAGCTGTCAATAAAGTAAATTGTTTTAGAAATGTCTTCCCTTCCTTCCCTACCTACCGTACCGTCCGACCAAACATTCTTACAAGCTATTTATCAATATTGAAGTGCTTTTCGTATTTAATTCGAAAGACCGTCAGCAGTAGAACAATACGCGAAATCAGATGTAATTGAAAGTTAAATAATTAAAAGAAATAAACCTTCATTAAATAGATTCAAAATTCTCCCCCCTCCCCCCCCAAAAAAAAATTCTTATTTCCTGCATGAAATTTCAATTCCTGTATGGATAAGTTGAGAATTTCGTGTTTCAATTGCTACAAATAGAATATGAAATTACCTCACATAGAGTTTACAGCGACCTCCTTTAAATGGTAAAAGTAAAAAAATGTGTTCACTTTTCAGGCAGGATACTTCTTTTTGAATCAGTTGTCAAAGGCGCAGCAAAGAAATTTCTACGAGACGACCGATGAACATGTCCAAAATCTATCTCGAAATCTGCTCAAAAACATTCCATGTAAACAGCTTCTGCCGAAGTTTTAACTCGAAATCCGAACACAAAATGGTAGCACATCCTACCCTAGAACCACGAATTGAATATCTGAGTATTCCCAACTCAAAGTTGTCACAGAGTCTTACTAAGACACTCAAGACACGCGTAAGAGTGACCAGGCAACTCAACTAACGATTGCAGGTGACGCAACTGGAGACATTCCAAATGGCATTCAACACAAAAGAGAGAATGTATATCAATTGCAGTAATAGCTTGATGTTTAATGTTTTTTTTTATATATATTTATAAATGTCGCTCTTAAAATCGACACGAGATTTATTGGCAAAGGACCTCAAAATTTCGGACCTCTGTCAAGTGGCGAGGACACTTGGCCGAGGGGAACACTTAGAGCTTCGACAGATTTAACGTGAATCAGTATCGTTACATGGTGTGTTTTTAGTGGAATCCAACTCAAAACTATACGAAAACAACGCATCTGCAACGCAATCCCGACTATGACCACTAGTCTACCACGGCCACAGTAATAAAGGCTGTAAAAAGACTTTAAATAACGTTCAAAAATTCTCACAACAGCAAAAAAATATCTCCAAATAAAGTTTAAAAACTCTCGCAACAGCAAAAAGACTATTTTCCCAAAAAGAGGGGGGGGGGACTCCTCTGAAAGAGTAAAATCGCCTAATAACTGCCCTAAGAGAGAATCTCTTTCTGACTCGATTATGTCACTTCTATCTACTCGCAGATAGGCAGTTCAAATCAACCACATAGCAACCTACACAAAAGCCATACACCAAATATCCGTGAAGTTTTGTGATAATTTTTAAGAACCATAATAAACTTGGCGTTCATATAATCACCGTCTGTCATTAAATCATTAAATAATAAAAGTAAATTAATTAATAATAACATCTATGTAATAAAAACTGAATTTGGATATCTCCCCTTCAAAAAAAAATTTAATGACCACTAGGCAACCACGGCCACTCAACCAAATTTGATGTCACTTAACTGGAAATGTATTATCATTCTCGTTTAAGAACGTTTATCATGTTTATTGGAAATTGAGCAAGTTAGAAAAATCTGATTAAGAATTTATAATACATGTTCAATAGAATGGATATCTGGTTGACCGAGAAGAAAAATTCACAAATTTAGTAGTGTTATATAAAAATTATAAAACTGTATGTTTGGGATCATTGTCATGCTCACAAACATAATGATTATCAAGAGCCATTCTTGTAGCACTGGTCTGTAAATTATTTATCTAAATGTCTATATAAGTCTAACGATTCATGATTACATTATTTGGGATTAAATTACTAGTCCTTGAGGTGCTCATACAACCCTAAACAAACATACTCTCACACTTCCATGTTTCATTGACGGAAGTAAATTCCTTAGATGCATTTCGGTGTTTCGTTTTCTCTATACTACATTCGTCTATTGTAATACGTTCCAAAAACTTTAAACTTATATCCGTTTGAAAAAGCAAATGTTTTTCAGACCTCTGGGCTTTCATTTATGCATTTTATAACATTATTAACGTAATTTCTAGTCACTTTTATACACATGGTTTTTTGTTTCCTTGGAACACAGTCGTAAAAACCTTGCTGCTTATATGAATTTCCAGCAGTATCTACACATACGACTATTTCACGGTTTCTTTTTTCTTTTTCTTTTTTTTTTTTGTTTTTGTTTAACTTTCTTCAACGAATAGGTGAGAAGTAGTTTGTCGACAGAGAGGTAAGTAGAAAAGGTCTACCCGAGAGAAAAACGTTATTTACTCGCAGTATTTAAAAAGCCATAAACCTCTGAATAATTAACTACTTTCTTGAAGGAGATCTACTAAACTAATAATGAAACTTCTTTATACGTTTTACCGCTTTTACCAAGCTAAGTAATCAATACTCTTTCAGTATAAAAGATTTCCTTAAGACTTATGACCCATATCGAAAATTACGCATTGTCTATTAAATTTAAATTTTACAATATCATCCTATATAAGCCTTCTTCACTTATCAACAAAAAAGAACCTCGCTGATTCAATAACAAAATACTTGCAAAAGTGTACATTTTTTTCTGTGTACGAATACTCTTAGCACGCCTTGAAATCACTAAGTTTTACATTTGAAAGAAAAATCGTTATTTATTCAAATTTTTACCCCATATTTATATTCGTAAAACATTAGTATATTATATAGATGTTACCTTTTAACTTAATTTTATTCAATTTAACATTCTAAGGCAATAAATTTTTTCTCAATAGAACTCTGGTACAAATACTTTCTACTCTCTCTATATATATAAGGACTGACATTGCGTGAATATCCCTTGGACAATTCTCTCACCCTACAGGAGGCAATTAACACTTGTTAGTCTGAAGTTTTGGAGGGAAAGGAAGCTATACAAAAAAGGGTGTAATAGGCTACTTTTACTGCTCAAGCAAAAAAACTAGTAAAAAGAGGGTTTTCTGCATCCACTATGATTTTTTCGATATTAACCATAGCGATTCAGACCAAATCAGTTAGATACAGCCATTTGATACTTTTTGAACGTTGAATAGATATTTTTACTAGTTTTTCGATTCTGGTTTTTTCCCCTTAGAATACCCAAAGAAACCAAATCATTTCTTGAAAGATTTTGCTCTCTTATTTAAATATGTAGCAGAACAAACTGATAATTTAGTTATAATATAAAGGGAATATAACTCTAATGAACATATGACGATCGTTCAATAATATTTTTTAAGATTACACAGCACTCTTGCAAAAGTTAAAATGCAAGAATGGTATTCTATTAAATTCAACTATAATGGATATACTTTAAATTAACTATATTTCTGAGCGTAATATGTATAAAATGTATTGATCCAAGAAAAACTACAGCACCCCCTCCCCCATTATGCTAAAAACTTCTTCATGGATTGACCAGAAAATTGAAAATATCCGATTTTAATGTTTAATAATAATAAACAAGCGAATATAACTGCACAAAAACTGCCAAGTCGCGACATTAATTACTATTATAAATGAATTGATAATCAATTAGTATAATTGAAATTTTAAACATTTTTTTTTCGTACATCAGTTACATGAAAATAAGTTATATGAAGGGTTTTTTCCCCTGTTGCAGAATTAATCATTTACGGCTCAAATATATTTTTATTACAGTAATTATCATTTGAAATAAAATTGTAAAAATGTTTAGAATTGTGAATAAAGGACTGTGGTGTGAAGTAAAAATAAAAGCAAACTTCAACAAGTGTTGTAGTTAGAAAAACTTGTAGTCAATTTCTTTTATGAAAAATGTGTAATAATTTTGAAGATTGTGGGGAGAAGGGACATAAAAGAGAATTCATAAATATTAACTCATCTACTAAATTCTTTTTTTTTTTTAATTTTCATTAGCAGAAATTTATTCCGATTTTAAATATTTCAACTTGTACAATAATTTTAATACCAAATACATTAAGCTAAATGAGTACAATGAGACAAATTAACGATAAACACATACTTTTGCACACATACAATTCACAGCTTCGGAACTTATTGCAAATGTAATGTTTTCTTATAATTACATTTTTCATGCTATTATTTATTAACTTCGCACTAAGAAGTAATACGAGGACTATCGGCGATAAACCTCGTAATTGTGAAACGACCAAGTTACGAAGACAATAACTGAGATGGTATCTCCCTCTCAAAACTTCCCCACCTCGCCAAAGAGAGGACTTAAGATCTTGGTCCTATTTAACGTGGATAACCCCCCACACACACACACAGAGAGAGGATCTTTAGAGTCATCAAGATTGGAACTCACTACTCTGCGATAATAAAGCCGGTCGCGAATCCGAAAGCACGACTACAGGCTACCGCAGACACACATGCGCTACCGATATAACACTTATTACAATCATAACGTATACCTGTAATAAGTGCAAAAATTTATTTAAGGTTTCAAATGGTGTAGATTTAAAAAGGTGGAATTATACCGATGTTGATAGCTTTGTTTTTCACACTTCTTCATACGCTAATCTCCTAGAAGGAAAAATTAGATTTGATTGAAGGATTGTTTTCGTGCTTTGCTTCATACGGAGTTAATGACGTTATTGAGAAGGCAGAAATTTCATCTCTTGATTTTCAGAGCACAAGCCAAAGTGTTACAATGTAATTGAAATTTGAACACAATTTATAGAAAGAAGAAATTCCATCGAAACATTTAAATTCAGTTTAAGAAATAATATTTTGTTCATAATAATTCCAATGGTTTTAATGCTTAAAACTTTTAGATTTATAATTAATTTTAAAATTATAACAATAAATTTAAATTAGATTAAAAAAATAAATCTTTTGTTAGAGCAAAAAATTTATTTCAATGCATTATGATGATTAAAATTAAAATTTCAGAGTTAATTTTTTGCAAAATAATAATTTGCATTATTATAGTTTTTAAAGAATATTTCAAAGAAGCTTTAATTACTAATTTTTTGAAAAATTCAATATTAATTTAATTCAGATTCTCGCATCTCTCATTTCATATTTCACAAAATTAAAATTTTATTTTTATAAGCCTATTAATAATATAAATATAATACAAATTCCTCTGAAAAGAAATAGAACAGCATAACTGAAGTAAAAATTTACCATTATAAATATATTTTTATAAACACACTAAAAACATTCCCAAATGGGAGAGTTTATTTATCTTGTAAGCCAGTAAGACTCCATGAATCTTAAATATTTTTCCATTACCCACATTACAATTTACAAATTATTATAATTTCATTCGGCAATATCATTTCAGAACGAAGATGTAAATGTTCGTCTAAAATAAGTGTTCATAACTAAGAATAAATTTCTTGGGGGAAAACAAATCCGGGAACCATCTGTCCTACAGAGCCCAAAATACATCAATAATAAACAAAAATTAATTTGAACTTAAAATATTGGTTAATAACGACAAAAAACTGTATTCTGATTATTCTATCCTATAGAGGGAATTGTATATTTCTAAACTACTCAATTCTGCTTGAATCCATGAATTTTTTCGAGTAAAAAATGTGTTCCAATATATCGTCTCCAATCTTTAAACATAGAAAATGAAATATCATTGTGTATAAGGGTGAAAAACTAAGTATCTTTTTAAAATATCAAAATTCTAAGAATGTTATATAATTAATAATTATATGTGTTATATCCATAGTAATTTATATTTACATTGGAGACGCAAATTTTCCAAAAACATATTATTTATTTCTCAGCACAGTCCCCTTCTAGAAACATATACACTTCTCCCAATGTTCCTGCTATTTTTAACCCTTTCAAAAAATAGGAATTGTATAAGTATTCTTTCACTATCTCAATTTATATTTTAACTCTGCTTTGCATCATTTAGAAGTTGAGTTCTTGGAATTAACTAACGTCTAGGAAATACCCATAAGGACACCTGGAGAGAAGAAGGCTTAACCATCATTTACAAAATGTCTCGAGTGACATTCCTGTTGAATTACTTTTATTCTGAAACTATGATTAGATAGTTATCAAAGTACACAGTATTTTGTATATTGTGTTTGTGGTGAGGCATGTGAATAAGTTAAAATTTGTCTTGATACTTTCCTCAGCCAAAAAGACTCCACAGAACCTTTAATAACGTTTGTAATTCTTATCGAATTTGAATAAAATAGTTATCACTGTTAGTAGTTCAAAGGGTACTAAATTATGTAATGTTAAGGGATTAGCCAATTAATTTAATTTAAATAGCTGATTAACTCCTAATTATTTGATGTTAAGGGATTAGTCATTTAATTCAATTGAAATAGTTAATTAACTTCTAAAATAAGAAATTTCTCATTATAGAATCCGTTTTCTTTTCTTTTCTTTCTTTCTTTTGTTTTTGTTTTGTGTTGTTTCGCTTAAAAATTAGTTGGAGAAGGATTTAATCCTATATTCTAAATTTCATTCGAATTCTATTTTTAATTTTAGAGATGTCAGAGGAAAAAACTTCCTAAAGAAACCATACATATACTAACTTTTTTTAAACGATTCACAATATTTTCCGATTTTCAAACACTGCGCGATAAGCAGAATTATAATTTAATATGACAAATTAAAATTTGTCTCCTTAACGCTGGCCGTATTCTGACTGCAATTTCCCTACTTAACATTTAATGAACTACTGGAGGACATCGCATGAAATTTTGAATTTAAGCCTTTATGACAAGCGGAATCGGAATATTACAAGTGTTCTTTCTTTTACAACCATTCTTTTATTCAATTCAAATATTGTAACAATTCATTATTTTCATAACTGGATTTAATAGCTCATGTTTTTAATAATACAATAAACTCCTTTTAATATGATATGTTCAAGACCCCAACAGTGTAAGATTACAGATTTTGCCTTATTGTCGAATGTCAATACAATTTTAAAGTGGAGAACAAAGATATACCACTGGAAATAAAAATTTAAGCGATTAAAACATATTTTATATGTGTTTATGCGCGTTCTGAATCTGCGTATGACGTCTCATTCTGGTTGTAACAAAATTAAATTCAAACATTGAACGTTTAATTTAATTGAATATTCCTGAACTGATAAAAATGCGCATCTCAAAAGAAAATTAATGTAATAAAACAATAATTAAAACAAGTTGTGCTGAGTTACTTTAATCTCATACATGTGCTCAGGCTGATTTGTTTTATTAGCCCTTGAAAAACACTTGATAGGTACCAAGAACATTTTACTGTATCGTACTATGCAGGTACACAGTACTATTGTTCAAATGTTATCAATAACTCATTAGAAAACAAAAACAATACTCGTAGAAAACCACTGCATTGGAATTAAAACTGGCAGCTGCAATAAGCGCTGTTCAAAAATACGAGCAGGACTGCTTTTGCGACTTGGTGGTCAAGGTCAACAAATTCCCGAAACACGCGAAGAAACCCAAAAGCGATTGCAGTTGAAATATAGAAATATAGAATGAAATATAACCATACAACACCGGGTTGAAGAAAGGTTACTGTACTAATTTTGAATTTTTTAAAATAATTTTAAAAAAGGAAATAAAATTCCGTTTCATTTGGTGCAAAAAACTTCGAGAAATGTTAAATAAAAAAAAATGGTTTTATCGTTAAATTTTTGCGACATCTTCATTTAACATAAGAAAACCCAATATTTAAAACCTCGTAACTCAAAAACAATAAGTAGAATTTGACGAAAATTTAAAATTTACGTTAATTTTAAAAGGAGAGATCAGATATGTGCGAACAAAAATCTGATTCTATAATGAAAAGAAATCTATTTTAGAATTTAGCTATATTAATATGTTAATTAACTAATATATTGAATCCCTAATTTAATTCTTTTTGAGTCACTTAGAATGAAACTAATATTCTCAAATTGAATTTAAAACTGAAGGCATTCCATTTTTTTTTTTCTTTTGACAGTTGTACATCTGGATTCGTGTTTCTTCAGACCATGAATAATTAAGCAATTTCAGAACCAAATAACACGCCCTATGGTTGAGGCATGTGAAGAAAAAATTTCGTCTCTTAACGTTTCAAAAGAAAAAAAATCTGCCGTAGAATGCGGTTTTCAGAGCAAGTGCAAGGAAAACGTATTTAACCATGTCTGGAACAAGTGCCAAAATAAACATTGATGTATTAAATGCAGACTTGCTGCTAGTTATTACATCCAACTTCCTCCAAAAAAGCTATCTAAAGCGCCATTATTTTACAAGTTCTTATTTAACTTCCTATGCTCATATATATGTATGTAAAAAAAAATACTTCATTTTCAGTTAAAAAATTTGTACACGAATTTTAATCCACTTTCTACGTGCGATCGAGTAGAAATTTCCCATACACGTATAACTCCGATGACAATATATTACTATGGTATGTTAAAGAAGTAACGGGCTAAAGGGGAAACCCTGGAGACTTGGACTTTGCTCATAAAACGTTTAGTAGAGTTGAAATTTTACATTCTCGTACAGCATACATAATTTCTTTTCAGTCTAAAATTTCCACACTAAAAAGAATTAAATAAATATAAGTGGAAAAGCTCTTATTTGAAAATGGTCTAAAAAGTATAAAAATAATTTTTTTGAAATATAAAATAGGATATAATTTATATAAGCTTGAGACATTAATACTTCTTTTGAAATAATATATAAGTAGCTGTGGTAATTACCTAGATATCTTAGTTGAGCACCTAAAACATTTATAAATTATATATTATTTTAATTTTAAAAATTATTTTGTTAATCTTTTAGTCTATCTTTAAATAAAAACACAATTTAAAATGTTTTTAATGTACAGTTTTTGTTTGTTTGAGACTTAAATTTGAATTTATTTTTCCTTGTATTATTTTATTTATTTCTTATGTGAACTTACCCATTTAACATTCGAGGAATAAAAATAATATTGAAAATTAATTTTTTCTATAAATTTAGATAGTTGTTTGAAATGAATTTAAATTGCCTGTAAAGCAAACTTTTATTACTTACATATTTTTGTCAAAAATTATCTAATTAAAACAAAAAAAATCATCAGTTTGTGAAACAAGGAAAAGGAAACAAAATTTATAAAAGATGGAGATTATTACTGCAACATCAGCTTTTCAATAATAAAAAACGAAGGAGATAAAAAGAATTGTAATGCTTTTAACAATTATGGTTATCAAAGAGATTATTTATAAGAAAATTCTTTTTAATAGTAAAAAATTATATTTTGGTAGTTACCTAAGATTGTGTTCAATTAAACGTTTAAAAAAATATGTAAAAACTGGGAACATGTTTTTTTTTTCATTTTAAAAATCTTCAACATTAACATTACATTCTGACTTAGCTGTGTTATAAAGAGCATCATCTTTTATTATACTATTAATTCTATTTGAATCCATTCTTTTTTTACTTTTATAAATAGGCTCCACACTCATTTTCTACATTACAAAGCTGATAATTAACTTTACACGCTCATGAGAAAATGAAGTATTCATAAAATATTTTAAGGACGCAGTATTGAAAATGGATGTGTATGAGTCATAATCATACAAACTTTTTATAACATTTGGACAACATTTCCTATCTCAACTGGGATAGGAAATTCTTCTATTACGAGATATAAGACGAAGTAAGATCAACTGGGATAGTGTCTTCTGGGTTACGAGATATAAGACGAAGACAACTTTAAAAATGATATTAGATTTGTGGATTCACGCTTAACACAAAAATTTAAAATGTAATTTGTAACTATTATCACACACACACACACAAACACGTTTAAAGGAACAAAGAATGATTAAAATGCTTGGGGACTTATAACTACAATAATTATAAAACTTTCCTGAATCAATGAAAGATTTTTGAATAAAAAATGGATATTAATTTGCATTATATTGCGCAAAATGATGGCAGCTTTGAAATTATCGCAGCCCATCAATTTGACTCTCCTACTTTATATAGTATATAACTAAAGAAGATAGGAGGAAAAATTATACACATACCTTTATTATTTCTTCCTCTAGTTTTTTAAACTTTTCGGTAATTACTTCCATCCCAGGAGCTTCTATGCTTTTAATGGGAACATTCTCTTTCATTTGAGGAGTAACACTCTGCCATTTTTCAGAGCGTGTAACTCCAAAAGATTGTTGCTGAAATGAGACACTTGTAAAGCTATGAGATTCGGTTACTTCTTTGGAATAAAGCACTTTTGAAGTCTCCGTCACTGTTTTGCCACTTTCATCGACAGTCACATGACCACGGGGAAAAGAAGAAAAACCATAGCTAACACTTTCTGACTTGTTCTCTGTCTTGCTCCCACCACTCACAGGTTCGGGTGGTTCTTTGAGATACTTCGATTTTAAACCTTCTATTTCAGAGAGCAGCTCTATCTTTGAAGAAGAACCGAGAGCTGAATCCTTCGGAAAATCATCCTTGAAAGCTACTTTTCTGGATGTCTTTTGAGGCTCGTCGATAACTGTGATTTTGTGTACCTTTTCAGCTTTGGATTCTGGTTGGGTTGATTGAGCAGTTTCGGTTTTGTGTGACGTAAAAGTCTCACTGACGCCACCAGCTTTGATTTGGGTTTTTATTTCATAAGATTTTTTCACTTCTTTTTTCACATCTTCGGTTTCAGTTTTTGTGATGACGGAAGAATATTTGGGTGGTTCAAAGCACGTTGAGGACTTGGGTGAAACAGCCATTGCCGTCTCATTTCCTGTAGGATTCTGAAGATATTTATCCTGAACTGGTACTGCCTTAGACGTACCACTAGCTGAAGCTCCACTGGCAGCTCCTTGTACTTTGATTTTTGGATCAGCCCCAGCTACAGACTGAATATGAGAGGTAAATTTTTTACCTTTATTATCCTGGATTCCAGAAATGGCAGCATATTCCTTTGTACCACTACCACGTCTTGCCGTAACAGTGACAGCATCACCTGTTGCTGAGTGTCCGTTAAGGGGTAGCTCCTCGATATTGTCATCAGAGCAATATTCTTCCGCAAGATCATCGTCTAATGACTTGAAATCATCCAATGTCGTTCCCTCTGACCCAATGGAACACCAGTCTTCGACACCTGATATACTGGTGCTTCTCCAAGTTTCTGGAGAACGGGCAGATACATATTCAGACGCAGATTCAGTCGCCGAGGGAGCTTCCTCACTAAAATAGGTGCTTTGCACTTGCTGGACACTTTTATCAGTGTGAGACATTGTTCGGCTTATTTGGAGAACCGCACTGTTGGATAATAGGTTTACCCTAAAAGAAAAATCATTCAATTAATGAATTGTAACGTTGAGCTAAGCAGAATTTTTCTTTTCAATATCCCCGGGAACTTTTATTAAAGGAATGCATAAAATAAAACCTCGACCCAACCAAATGAACTTGATCTTGCTAAATTAAATGATCTAAAAAATTGTAATGAATTGAATAGAAGAAACATATATATAAATGAATCCCAATTGAACATAACAGGGAAAGTAAGAAGTTGAGAGTTAAGATTAGAGGGTTGTGATTAATATTCAGTAGTCGTAGCTCTGACGTGTATGAACCGGTATAGATTGTTATCGAACAAGGATTTAAGATTTTTTGGAATGAGTTAGAACTAAAGGACCAGTTCTAATCCCTTATCATCCACGTTAAATCTCTCGGGCCCCAGTTAATTGGTAAGACTGATCTCAAATATTGATGTTTGACTAAATTACAAACGCGTAGAGGTCGAATGGGCGGAGAAAGAGAGGATCATTCTTCATTACTAGCTAGTGTACAGGCTAAGTAGTTAGGCCTACGCTGGACCCCCTTCCTCCACCAATCCCTCAGTTAGCTTACCAAGTAAACTTGACGCTCATTCATCGACCCAAGAAGACTAAGTGGAACCCCGATCAGCTACCCAAGCTGAAACCAACAGGAATCGAAGCGGGTCACCAGTTCTCGCAGTGAGACACGCCAACCATTACATTACCTCTTTATATACAATAGATATTATTTAATCTGGCGCGTTCTGGATCACATTCATGCAAAATTAACGCTTTTGCCGGGTTATGTAGTGTCAATATTGTTTTAACAACTATACCAAAGATAGGTCACTTTAGATGAAAATGTAAACGTTTAAAACATGTATTTAATATGTTTATACACATTCTGAACCTGTGTAGACGTTATAATAACCGAAAAAAATATTTCGTCACTCTAGCACGTACAAAACAAAATTCAGTTAATGAACATTAATGCAATTAAATATTCTTGTATTGATAAAAAAAAATAACATAAAGAAAAATGAATGCAGTGCAATGATAGTTAGTTATAACAGGCTGTGACTAGCAATTCTAGTCATATGCTTTTGCTTATTAGTTTTAATGAAACTTGAAGAACATCTGTTGGGTTTCCAAAACATTTCTCATATCCTCTTGAGACCCAATATCTATTCTATTGGATATTTTTTTTATTTTCCATGTAGAGACAGAACTTACAGTTTTATATCCAAAAATTAGGCACTCCATTATATTGGACAGTCCAGTACTGTCATCTATTTGGCAAAACTTGAAATTATTTGGTAGGACCCTTATTCCACAAGCATTTAAAAATGGCGGATAAGATGAATGCAACAATTGAAGATATGTTAGCTGTTTGAATTCAGTTTTATTATACTTTTACATATTTTTATACATGCATGTTTAATTAGCAACACATATTTTTACTAGACTAAATGTCCATTATAATGAATCGACCGAAAATTATGTATTTTTCTTAATTTTTTTTTAAAAAACGGCTGTATATACTGTTTTGCATTACTTTTTAGGTAATTTATTTCAAATTAGGGAGACATTCCTCAAAGAATATGGTCTTGGGTCTCGAGACGATATTTGCAATATTGCATCAACATTATATGTAACTCAGTGATAAACAAGAAACACTGTAATAAAATGAAAACCGATAGTTTAGGTAAACATTGGGTGAAAATAAGGTCAGCGTTGTAACATGACCTCACAGTCAAGATCCATAAACTCCCGAATCTACATGAAAAAATTCCGAAACCGAACGGCTCAATCGGTGCTGGATTAAAGATGAGCCAAACCATCGAATATCGTATTAAAGTGAGCTTATTGTAATTGAATTTCTCGTGTCACAAAACAATAAAACTCAAAATTCCGTGCAATTCCTCGCAGAAGTTTTGGGGACATTCATCAAAGTTACGATCGGAAAATGCCTAAGCTTAAGGAGCTGTCTACTAGAGTAAAAAATTTAATTATCGATCTCTTCATCACACGATATAAAAAAAAACAACGAGAAAAATATAATTAATAAGAAATTTATATATGCCCCCTAATGTTTAATGGAACTAATATATCATTTGATTCGAACAAAATTTGGTTCATTGGCTAATTAGATTAATGGTTCACAATGAGGTTCGTTCCGTACATAGTATGAGTTTAAGAGAGATATGAGTTAAGAGAAATTTCACGTTTCCGTCCTTAACGTGAAGATTGCAGCACACTTTAATAAAAGCCAGGGAATGTGGTTGCCCATCTTTTGACAGGTACTCATAAAATTTTAGTCATTTTTGGTCGCGCAATCGTTTGAGTGAGTTGTTTGACAATCGTTTCGAGTCAATGTGAGTATTTTTATGAAAATAAAAAAGAATCGTTTATCGAGCTGTGTCATTAAATATTTGTTTTTTAAAGGCAATACGCCTACGCATATCAAAGATGAATTGGACACTGTGTACGGGAACTCTGCACCGTGAAATTTTGGACAGCTGAATTTAAACGTGGTTGTATCAGCTTGGAAGAAGATGAACGTTCGGGACGTCCAAAAACTGCAACCACTAACGATAACATCGCTTAAGTCCCAAAATGGCGCTAAAAGACCGTCGAATTAAAGAGAGAGAGAGATAGCAGAGGCTATGAACATGTCCAAAGAATGCTTTTGTCACAAATTGAATTAAGATTTAGGAATGAGAAAGCTGTCTGTGAGTTGGACCTGTGTTTGGTCTGAGCGTTGATCACGTTAGACCAAAAACGTGTTCGAACGAACATTTCCAACGCTCTGTTGGCGCTGTTTAAGCGCAATAAACCAAAGTTTTCGCATCGATTAATTACTGTAGATGAAACTTGGATACACCATTATACGCCCGAAAGAAAAATACAATCAGAACAGTGGACTAAGAAGGGAAAAAGGCTCCAAAAAAAAAGCAAAAACTGTTTTTCGACTGGGGAAGTGATGGCGACTGTTTTTTGGGATAGTCGTGGAGTTATCTTAATCGAATACCTTCAAACTCGAAAAACCATTACAGGAGCATATTACGCATCATCACTTGAGTAGCGGAAGGCAGATATTGCGGGAAAACGGTTACATTTGCAGGAAAATAGTTCTGTTTTATCATGAAAGCGCTGTCTCACACTCTGCGGTTGTTATGGCAAAAATCCACGAATTACATCTTTAATTGATTTGTTTAATCGAACCTCTTTACTCACCAGATCTAGCCCCAAGCGACTTTTTATGCCCTAATCTAAAAATTGTACTCTGAGGACAGAGATTTTCGTCAAATGAGGAGTCCATCACCTTCGTAAACAATTATTTTGCGGAGAAAGACACTGAGTACTATTTCGACGGGTTAAAAAGATGGGAACATCGCTGAGAGAAATGCGTAGACTTACAAGGAGACTAAGTAGAAAAATAAAAATAATAAATCTAAAGAAAAATGTCTTTTATCTTTGATAAGTTAGAAACTTTTCAGACCACCCTAGTTGAATGGGCCTCCTAAATTGAAACTGAACAAAAAGCACCCTTTTAATGGGAGATCTAATGAGGGCGCTTTTTGTTTTAGGCTAATTTAAGAGGCGTTAAGGTCAATACTTGCAAGAACGCGCTGAAAGATTTGATTAATACCAAAAACTCATTGAAAACATCTTTCATGAAATAGTTGTAAATATCTTTTAAGCAAGATCAGTTCACGTTGAAGTAGGTATTGGTGCATTATAGTTTTACTCCCATTACATCTGTGGCTGGTACATGAATGAATTTCAGCAGGCGCAGTGCACCCATACGGAGCACCACACTGTATGCATGTATGTTTTGGCTCGTTCATCAAAGTTTATACTTAAAAGTTTGAGCGGATCACTGCAGCATCAAGATTTCCGTTGATACGCTACCATGAATTTCCGATCATAATGTTAATGCAATAGAGTTTTTCTGCTTTTTTTCTCAAAGCTAGGTAATTGCTTTTATTTACATGGAATTAAATACATCTAAAGAGTGAAAAGGAGGCATGTTTCAGGGCGATCACTTTCATTTTTTAGTTCGGAAGTATTTCAAAATATTTATTAAAGAACTGAAAACTCACAATTACGTTATTGATTTCTAGAACGGGACAAAAAGTTTTTTTTTTTTTAAAAAAAAAAAAAAAAGAAAAAAGAAGAAGGCGATGAATAATTTTTTTTTCGACAGAGGGTGGTAGGTCAGAAATCGTACAGTACGAATCAATGATTTCATCATGTCTTACGTAATTCTGGAAAAAAAAAATAACTGAATTGCGTTATTGAAAAATTATGTATTAGAAGCTGTTTCCTATTAATACATAAACATCCAAATTTAATTCTCTTTGATCTGCTATCCCAATTTTGTATATATGGGATGAAACTTCGATAGTTATTATGCGTCTCTCTCGCTTTTTGAAGTCTGTACCTTTAAAATATATATCTATTAGTTACAAATGTGATATAAATAAAACATATTGTCTTATAGCTACAAATATAATAGCTTATAAGAGAGTAATTTACTTTTCACTGCACATTAATACCAAAATTTTGTAATGTTAATAATTATTGTACTTATTTTAGTAGGAATATGCTGCTTTAAGCAACAAATATGTAATATCTGTTTCGATGTTTAAAACAAATATACTTTCTTTTACAAATCAAAAACACGTAAAGTTTTTCTTTTTACTTCTAACAAACTAGTTAGTACAAATGTGCATCAAAAATGTTTTTTTAATTACTTATTAATGTCGAACCTAGAAGCAACACGAAGGCTAGTAGTAACAGACCTAGTAATTTTGAACCTAGGCCAAGTGACTAAGACGAAACATGAACTAACCATGAAAACTGAACCGACTCGACCATGACCACTTGGTTACCTAAGAAGTAATTATGTTAAGTCTTTTTATAAATACATTTTATCATTTTTTTTATCATGAAGTTTTATTAAGGAAATATATGACATTCAGAGAATATATGATATGTCAAGTTTTCCAATAATAGTTTTCTTATAGCAAATAGTCTGGAAAATAAATGCTTATGAAGTTATTTGAAATCATTTAAAAATGTCTAGAAGATTTGTTTTTGATCCAATTATCATTTACTATTTTTAATGCTTAAAGGCCATGAGGATGAATTAGTTTTTGGCCAAGATGTTAATGGTAAATTCTCTAGATTTATTTACGCAATCTGATTTTTTTCCAGTTCGCATAAATATGCGTTAAAAACATGTTCATCTGAAAACTAAAAGACATAATTTGAATAAAAAAAAATATACATTTTTTGTTGTAATCTGCTTAAAAAATGTATATTATTCATCCAAATTTTCTAGTCTAACCAATTCCTCATAATTTTAAAAAATACAGATAGAATATCTGATTCCATACCCCATTCTGAAATCTGGAGAAAAAAAGACTACCTAAAGGTTAAATAATATCTAATAAACCAATAGAATCTTCAATTAGGGTAGAATAAACAAGCATTGAAAATAAATAATTTATGACTCTTTGCAAATCAATATAATAGTTCGGGAATTAGAAGTGAATTGCTTCAAAATACATTAATATGGGGCAGGACAAACCAACTATATCCTTTTCATTTCGAATATATAAGTATGCATTAGCTCTGTATTTGAAAATGGCGACTGCGCTGTAAAATGAGTGTAGCGAAGTGTTATGCGTTTCTTGTCAGCGGAAGGACTTCTAGCAAATAATGTGCATAAGGAAGTACTTTCGGTTTTCAATAAGAATTGTTTGTCCCGTCAAGCGATCCATAATTGAATCCACAAATTATCCGAGGGCTTCTCAAATGTTTCCCGCGAATTACGAAGAAGTCGTTGTATTTAGACTGCGACAGATGAAACAATATGAAATATTGATGAAATGATTCAACCTAACAAGTGAGAAACAATAGACAGCAAGTCAACTGCACTTGTGTTTACACAGATTAGCCTGCAGCGTTAGGTATATCACATGCATTTTTGAAAGGTGAAATTACGGTGGGTATTCAGAAAATTGACCAAAAAAGCAAAACAATTCGAATGGGCCTGTCTGTGCAACATCTATTTCGGAATGTCGATAATTAAGAGGATTGTTATTGGAGATGAAACATGGCTTCTTCACTATCAATCCGAATCAAAGCCAGTTTCAATGATATTGAAGGTATCCTTATTCATCTTTAAAGCGCAAGTTCAAGGTCATACCATCAGCAAGTAAGGCTATACTGACAGTATTTTGGGATTCTCAAGGGGTTTTTTTTTTGCTCGTTTCGGTGAAATGGGATGAAACTATGATTGTTACTTCCTACTATAACATTTTGTCGAAGCATCGGAATGCAATCCGAAGAAAGCATTCAATTATATTGACTTGAAGACCATCTTACTCGTTTACCCGGAAGAAAACTGAAGAGTTTCAGTAGCGACTTATTTCTTATAATATTGGATATGGTCCTTAAAGCCCATATCCAAGCGATTATCACCTGTTTGATCCGCTTAAATTGCACCAGCGTTTCGCAACTGATGCTGCCGTCGAAAAGGATGTTCATAATTGACCAAGTGAGCAATCCAAAGACTTTTAGGCAGCAGAAGTTAGAAAACTCATAAAAAAAATAGAAATAAGTATATCAGTGTAAGTGACGAATATCTAAATAAACACACTTCTAAGTAAGTATCTAAGTTTCCCTTTTATATTGGCATTTGTAGCCTGTTACTGACTTGCCCCCTTATATTTATTCTTTACGCGTGAATAAGTATAAGGGGACAGTAAAAATATTAAATTTGATAATATGGTGGTGCCGATACCATACTTTCATGCTAAGAGTGCTACTGATGGCAACTAGGAATGATGCGTATAATTTTTTTTAAATCGGAATATATACATTGCTCAAGAATAGGTTTACTCAATTAGAACACTGCTCAAATTAGTACTGAATTGTCATGCTTGCGTTAATACAATAGGCAGAAAAAAAATTTCATTCTATATATTGCACATTATAAAAATTCACTATATATATATATATATATATATATATATATATATATATATTGCTATGTCTGTTGTAAAAAAAGTGGATAAAAATTAATAGTTTAGTTAATATCTAACTTAACCCAGCAATATAAAAATCTTGCTTGTGCTCAATTTTTTCTTAGAAATGTTTGTGAATTTTTAAGTTTAAGGAAACTTTTCTAGAAAAATTTATAGAAATAAAAATTTCGACAGTTTACCAATGTGAATCAAATACAATACTATTTTTGGTCTTAATATTACTTAAATGTGTCTGTGTATATACAAGAATATATGTTCGCGAATTAATTTTGTATACTGGAGGAAAAATTCTATTTGATATCTTTTATAAAACATTGTGTTAACAATCAGAAAAGCATGAAAAGTATTGTGGCCATGACAGCCTAATGGTCGTGGTCGCAGAGTCTAGGCCGGCTGTTTTCGTCGAGGCATGTGTTCGAGCCTCTATGCCACAAAAGACCCACAGCGTAGCCGGGGCTGATGCACTTAAAGTCTGTCGAGACTCAAAGTCCTCCTGTTGGCGTTGAGTGGACGTTAGGTGAGGGAAGTACAAGCTCAGGTTTCGTGTCCTTATCATTTGACCGAGGTTCAAAACGACGCGTTCCATTGGCAATACCCCCCCTTCCCGTTGCTTCGTGTGTCCCGTTAATAAAACAACTCACTCACTCATGAAAAATATTGTTCCTTTTAATTTAAGTGATTCACAATAATAATTTCTTTGATAGGTTTTTATTTATATCATTTTTCCTTCTTAGTGGAAGATAGTTCATTAGAAATATATGAAAAGTAAATGAAACTGTCCTTTGACAGAATAACTGTTTTTTTTTATCAACCTAATTTATCAAACCAAATTTAAATATCTTATTTTGTAATTTTGAATCCTCAAAATAAATGAAAAAAGTAATATAGCATAAAAAGAAACTTTTTATGTGGAATTATCTTTGAGAAGAGTTTCCGAAAATAACGTACGTTTCTTACAAAATTATTAGTTTTTATAATGTTATATAATTATTTAATGTTATAAAAAACACATAATTTTTAATATCATAATGTTTGAGGCCTATAATACCATATGTATCTCTAAATGAAATATATTAAATATCTTATTGACTTCATACATATCTTTCCAATCATAATATTGTAGATTATAATATTCTTAATACGATCTTCTAACATGAAAAAGTTTTCTGCCGCGAATATAGGGTTACCTTATATTCCTCTTAGTGATACAATTATATTCGTGGAGAACAAGATGCTGTAGTAGATTTATTTCAGGAAGAGTTTTAATGTGTTCAAAACAACCTGCTGTGCCAAAACCAGAAGCTGACACACGTGTAGCGCAGGAAGGTTATCAACCTTTACTTAATCATTGTTTGATTAACACTAAGTTTGAATGAAAGAATTGGATCTTGCTAGTGATTCTTTTACAAACACAGTTGATATTCTGAATATATTTGGTATATTACATAACCCCTCCTCCCTCCGATTATAAACCTATAATCAAACCGTTGTTCATTAACACGATTTTAGGAGTAGGGAGACAGATCGTTCTCACAGTTGATAAGCTGAAAATTGCTTTACTGATTATCAACATATACTTAACTAATATTCAAATAACAAGCTTCTTGGCAATAAGAGACTAATCCAGTTGATGAATCTCGAAACTAATAAGAAATAGTTGATAAACTGATCATAATTGAAATATTACTTAACTGATTATCAACCAATATTTAACCATTGTTCAGTTATCATTGAATATGGAAATGAAACATGTTGCTGATTCTCTCAGTTGGTAATCTAAAAAATGTTTTTCTGATTATTAACCTACACTTTACAGAATGCTCAATCAACATGATATTTGGTAATGAGAAACGTTTCCAGTTGAAGAATTTCACAATTAATAAACTGAACATTATTGATATACTACTTAACTGACCAAAAATATTTTTTTAACCTTTGATCACTTAAAATTGAATATAGATGCTCACTACTGACAAGCTGAATATTGTTTAACTGATTATCAACCTACACTTAACTGATGTTCAGTTAACATATATTTGAGTTTTTCTTCGACAGGTGAAAAAAGTATTTCGAAGCAGAATTCATTTTTTTTTTCGAGAAACAGAACATTTAAAAACATTTTCAAAAAATAAGTACAGGTTTAACCAAAGTCACTATGTACTATTTAAGTCAGTTAATACATGGTACGATGAAAGTATGCAAATAGTATATTAAGAAATGAGTCCACACACACATTCACCAAAACAATTAAAAATTTTCTGTATTTTAAGTTTAAAGTATAGAATCACTGTCATTTCTAATCTGCTAAGAGGTAGAAGAATTTGCGACATATTGAATTTTTAGGGTCTGCTTTCAGCTGAAAAATTCTAATTGTTATTCATATGCATTAAAATTATTTTACGTAGTATAATAAACTAGCATGAAAAATTAGCCATACTTTAATGAATGTTGCTAATGTACAATACATTGAACCAGATATATCCTGGGAAGATATAGTCTGCTGTAGAGTACTATATATACTTCATAGATCACCACGCTTTAATTAATTTTTGTGGATTTCTTATTGAAAGAAATGATATTTTTAACATTTTTCCGAATTCTTCATTTTATAAATCAACACTCTTCACTCAATTTAATGATTTGTTATTTGTACATATTTTAAGCCCCTGGTGGGTTTTTTTTTTTTATTTCAGCAATGATTAAATTTAATTTTTTTAATTTTAATTTCAAATTTTATTTATTATTAATTTCATAAATCCTGATGTATACATCGAATATATATATATTCGAGAGTACCATATATACTTCATAAACATGAGGGTGTGAGCAGCATTTGTTGAATGTGCCGGTAGAAAAGTAAAGATATTGAGTAAAGCATTCAATAACAAGGTTACTAATTGTTCATGATTGTCCGTGTTCATTAATAACAGAACAATTTTCTTACAACTGATTTATAAAAATGAATACATCTTAAAAATGTATCAATGAAATTACAGAGATGCGCTAATAATACTTGTATAAAAAAATATAAAGGTAGAGGCTTTCAAAGGCACCCCTGGTTTCACTAATCCAAAGAAACATGCATAAAATATAGATATTAAATGGTAAATTTTTCTTCACAAACAAGCAAATAAGCTACAACAATTACTTTGACAATGGATATATAAAAAGCTATTAATAGAACAGCATTTAATAATTGTTATAAGATACGGTTACAGACAGAAATGGCCAATGTACTCACTCTTTCAAATCCTCATCCTGGGGACGAGCGTCAATTATAAAAGCAGGGGAACAGCGTGTTGAAGCAGCGGAAGCAAGAATGATAGCTGCCAGACGTCGTTTCTATCTTGGGCTGCTCTCCAAGACACTCGCTGCTTCCACCCTCCCCCCATGGCAAACGGTATTTTAATGAACGCAGGCAGACACCTTATTCGAGAGAGGGGTATATCTCCTGCAACTACGACTGCCACGTGGCGTTTCGAAAAGTGATATGAGAGTCCTTCGAATTCAGATAATAATCTGATGATTGTATCAGATATCCTAAGAGATCTCATATTGACGATTCGTAAATGAATCATACAAAGAATGAACTTTAAAGCATTTATATACTCATGGGGGAAAGCGCGTCTAACATAACGCAGATAAAAAAAAAAAAAGAATTAAATTTACATTTATTACGAATACTCAAAATGTTCATCGCTTTCTTGGAGGTATATTTTGAGAAACGTGTTTCAAGATGCTGGAAGTGACTTTTTGTATTGAGTAATGGCAATTTTCAGATTATGAACTGTATGGGATGATTTTTATTAACTGCGATCGAGTCTGCCTCGCTAAGGACGAATGATGATTTTGCGTATCTTTACTCGATATTGCATCATATGGATATTTTGTATGTACTGAAGTTCGTTACATTTATTTATTTATACTGAAGTATTTTACATCTTTCAAATGATTTACATTCAAATCTTCAAACAGCGCAATTATCTGAATGATCGATAAACTCGTTTTGCAAAGAACAAAATGACGTGGCCCTGTAGTATATCACAACTTGAGAGCGAGGAAAAATAAACGATAAAAATTAGAGGAACAATAAAATGATAAGTAGACGATGAAACTCAATTTTTTTTAAAAAAATCGCGCAGTCACTTTTTAAAGTTGAAGTTCGAGAACTTTAAGAATGGCTGTCACGATTGTGAAACGCCTCTATCTGTAATAAAATGTGATTCATATCAGAAAAATATTTTGAAACAATTCATAACTAAGGTTTCTTTTTTTATGTGAGAAAATTCTTCAGTTTGAAAACGTATTTAGTCTAAAAATTCTTGATGATTTCGTGAAAGAATTCGAAACGTTTTTGAAGATATAGTTTAACTTCTATGACATGTCATATGCGTAATATTCACATATTTCAAAAAGTATAATATACTTTTTACAGTAGGCAACAAATTGTATCTTTTTTTCTCTTACAAGAGTTATTTTGGCTACTTCTCACTAAATCGACTGTACTTAATACGAAAATGATCATTAAAATGTGCAATATATATCACTTTTTTGTGACACTGACCAATCATGAGTCAGCAATATCAGCTTTCTTTTTGAAAAGGGGCATTTGAAAAATGAAATGAAACATGTTTTTTACGTGAAATTTTGTCATAAAATGCAGCGAGATTCAAACAAAATTCAAAACTAGATTACAAAGGGCAATGACGTTGACAAAGTGATTGAACAAATATCCGAGCTTCGAATTTTAATACAGGAAAAATTATTTATTTGTATATAATTTATAATGCAATTTAAGAATTTGACAAATTTGTGTATTAAATTTGATAGTTTAAAAAGGAAAATGTTATAAAAAAAACTATTTATTTGTGTCTAATAAAAGCACATCAAGGAATGTTTGAAGACATTTCTACATACTACACCTTTACTTAATCCTCTTATACAGTGTCTCATCACCTCTTAGAACTAACGAAAAAATCACCTCATCATATTGGGATCCCCTCTCCTTTGTTTTATTGCTCGAATATCTTAGTGAAATCTTTCCCATTGGTTATCTCTTACAATTCCTAGGAATTCGGAAACAGAAAGGGAGAGGGGAATCCAAATGGGAATCCGGAAAATTTATTTTGAGTGGCATCTTAGAGCTCGTAAACTAAGTCTTTTTTGCTAATTATTTACAGTGTTCAGGTTTGATATTGCCCCCCCCCCCCCAAAAAAAAAAAAAAAAAAAGCAATCAAGAAACACTGAAGTAAATGCCTTCCAGGCAGCCATCTCTAAAGTATGTAATCTTTTCTTGAAATTTTTATCTTTCAAAAGTTTTCTAATTTGTGGGCCAGGGAATCTTCCCTCTTTTGATTTAACATCTCTCACACTTAGGAAATTATTTATGATATATGCAAAACCTTCTCCTTTTTTTGTCCATGGCTTTGCTCGAAATTTTTAAAGGAGCTAGAAATACTTGCTATCGCACTATCTGAGGCAAGTATTTAATATTGTTTTCCTGACATATAACTCTCTCTTGGAGACCAGTTTTAACTGTTTGTCAGTTGCTCTATTGTCCCATAAAAAAAGGAATAATTATATTCAGTAAATCCACTATGAAGTCCGAGCATCAAGCCTGTGACTTACAAATCTCCACTCAATGGCCAGTTTTAATTAGCGTTATTTCTGTTACTGAAGCAGACATACTATCGCACATGTTTTAAATTTCCACCGAATGTGCTACCGATATTGATAATTTAGTATTCCTATTGTTTAGCATCACTTTCTTAAGACTTATATTAGAACAGCCGTATGAATAATCTGCATTCCTGAGATACATGTTCAAAACCAAGTTCAATCACATTGAAACATCAATATTTATACACACATATATAGAAACTTAAATTGAAAAATATCCTGAAATGTCTGTTTAGGTCAAATTCTAGTGGTTGGAGCCTCTAAATTCCATTGCTGTAATTTCTAATATTTTCAATTAATGTTTGGTAAGATACAGATAGTTTACTAAGTCGTTTAATTCTCATTGTTGAATTAAGGGCAGTGTTGTCTTATGTTTATGACTGAAAGACGGATCAAAAAATGGATATCGTTTGGATTCTACTCGAGTTTCTTCTGTAAATGGTAATTATTAAATAAGAGAAAGTGGAGACGGCACATGCAATTCAAGTCCATGTTGTACAAGGCGTTTTGCAGGCTGAACATTACAGTATTCCACATCAGGTTTTGTTTTACTAAAAATTTCAACTATTTTAGTAAGATAAAAATAACTATTCTCTACATGACTCGTCTGCTCTCACCAGCTCATTGGGAATTTCTAAATTCACCGATCTTTGTCACCTCTCATCTGGTGAAGCAAACCAGAATAGCACGTCATGCAGGATATATGAGGGCCCGTATGTGATATTCATTCCCCTATGTGACGCTCAAAATGAAAATACTAAATTTGTTTAGCCGTGTTTGTTAGCTTCCGTTGCTGTTTTTCGCAGTGAAATGCTCACTTATATTCAGATAATAAAAACGTGATACAGATATATCACACGAAAGGCAAAATCATTCAATAAAAACGAAAATAAATAAATGTATATTAAATAAATAAAGTTCAGCTAATTCAAACCTTACCAGATATGAAGATTAAGAGTTGGAAGGCTCATGTGCTCCGGAGAAAATTCGTTAACCTTATGAAAATGTACTAGAGACGCATTTTTTCATCCGTGTACATAAGTCCTTGTTAAGTAGCGTTATTATACTAACTGTTCTGTTCAATAACATATATTAAAAACTGGCTAGTTTCTAATTCAAAAACTTATAAACTCTAACAATTTTATAAAATTAGTGTCTAACACTTGTTAATATATTTGATTTTTAAAAATTTTTTAGGCAGATTGAGTATAAATCATTTGATTGATCCTACGAGCTTTTCAACCATTCTAGAGAAATTTAAAAATTCTATATATTTAAGAATATAATATCATTTTTAAAGAATAAATACTTTATTCCTTTCGTGACAAATAGCCATATGTTGTTTAAGGGAGTTATCCTCCCCTAAACATTATATAGCTGTTAGTCACGAAAGGAATATTTATTCTTTAAAATATATTATATTTGAATATATATAATTGAAATAAATAAGTAAATAAAGGAAAATAATTGTTGATCTACGGGCGCTAGCAGTTACAAAATTAGTACTTGATATTACTTTTTCTTCCCCTTGATGTAAATTATTCATGTTTGCCTATTACAAATTGAAAGTACTTAACCTTTACCTTCAGTGTTTTGGAGAATAAATGTGTTTCATTTATTCGAAAATTAACATAGCGTTTTTTTTACTTAGTTTAATAACGCCTGAAGTGGGTTTTTCTTTTTTTTTTTTTTTTACAAATTCCACTCGGGTTAAAGAAATAATCTGTGTATTAATCGGAATCGTATTGAAGTATTGAATCATGGCCGAATGCTTAAAATTCACGATATTCTGATATTTTACATAATCTTTTATTCTCTCTTTGAGTGTGTGTGTGTACGCGCGCGTATGCGTAGTAAATCCTCTTTAATTTGAATTCCACTTAGTCGAATCTCTCAAAAATCCAAATAAAATGCTGAGTTAGGAGTGCAGAACTGTACTTGTGGCTGGGTTGCGACGCCATAATTATTAATTATCTTTTTATGGAATTATTATTATTCTCTTGTTCAGATGACGTAACCTAAAAAAAGCCAAAACTTAGTGAAATTAAAGACCACATCTATTTAGTGATAATACATTAAAGACATACCTTAAACATACCAAAGACAGAAACTATTCCTCGATATTACGAACATTTAACCCATTTACTCAATTAATTTTTCAAGAAATTACCACTAACGGAAAAGAGCAAAAGATTGGTCATTTCAGATATGATGATGGAAGATGAGTATAGACTGTCATGTTCTAAGTTTTTTTTTTTAATCTGATTCATAGCATGTTAGTAGTGTTTTCCTTTGAATTATTCTTGCACAATTATTAACCAATTGGCTTTGTCTTATTATTTTACTTATTTTATTACCAATTTGTCACGTTCTTTTTACTGTACAGATTGCTTAGCTATATACCTGGGCTCATTTTACAGGAAATGTTGTTTAATTCAGATTATATGGAATACCAATGTATAACGAATTAGCAAATTGAAAATTTCATAGCATGTAATTAAATAACATTTATTGTCAATACACACAAAAGAAATAAATGAAACTTAAAATTCTTCTTACAAAAATATTGAATAGTCCCTTGGAAGGAATAGTTAAATTGAAATGATATTTGAAAGTAAGTTAGTACTCACCAATAATATGAAATGATCAAAAATTGAGCGTGAGTATGAGAAAATTTATTGATCAAATTATAAAATCATTACAACTCTCAATAGGATGTTGTACCGCCATTATTTCTAATGCACTTTGCCCCATGCCGTGGCATGGAATCTTAAACGCTCTTAACGGGGCCGTGATTCAGATCATTCAATGCAAATTGCAATTTGTCTTGCAAATTTTGAGGTAGTAGTAGAATCTTAACAGAACGGCCTATAACACCCCGGAAGTTTTCTGTGAACGATAGGTCTAGTGATGTTGTGCTGGCCACTGCACAGCGTCTACAGCTGCGAAGCAAGATCTTGAGATGACAGCGGTATGAACACGAGTATTGTCTTGCTGAAATAGAAGGATAGGTATGGGAATTCATGAAAGACCAACGGTAGAAGGACTTCACTAATGTATCTTTGGACCATCAAAGTGTCTCTAATAAAGATCAACGGGGATCGGAATTCGCACAAAATCGCCCTACATACTATTACACCCTACTACCTGGATGCGTGACGAGTGATACCAAATAGCCCATCGCAACGCCGATGGCGTTACCTCCCTTCACGAGTGTGGTTATCAAAAGGAGGTTCATCATTAAAGATGATCGGAGTCATTCCGAATGGCTCCATACTGTTCTTTCATGGTATCATCTCAGTCTATAGCGATGTTGTTTTGGTGTCAGGGACAATCTCTGTAACATTCTCCGTGCTGGCAATCCAGAAGCATGCAGCCGTCTACTAATGGTATTGTCCTCACAAGATGATGCAGATGGGGCAAAATGTTCGGAATTGTAGTAGTTGGTATGCTACATGCTAGCCGGTCAATTCTTCGATCTTCCCTTCTTATAGTCCTGAGCCTACTTGACGTTAGTGATAACTTTATTGTACCTAATTGCGCTAGTAGGACGAAACCGTAACAACTTCGTGATAAAAACAACACGCAATTCGATGGAAAGACCATCTGCTTTCATGCAGTTATGGTGACTGGTGATCACTCGAAGTTCCAGCCTAGCGTCACTCTACCACTATAAAAACGAACCGGCTATTCTGGCAAGACAAGTCAGCTGGAATTATTTGAAACTGAAGTGAACTCAATTCCATCTGCTACCCACTAGAAAGGTAACATTGAAAAGCAATCGGAGAAAGGAACCGCATTGAAGTTTTCTGATTTTCTCTTCTATCTTGGACTTTATTCTCTTTTGTTATTAATTATCCGGTTGTCGGCTTAGGATTGTCCTCAATTTTAATTCATTTTAAATGTTTTTGATAAAATGTTTCTGTAAGAATGTGTAGCGTTCGATCTTCTTGTTCGATATTTAATTACCTTCTGATTAGGAGTATTTTGTATTCACCCACAAAAGGTGATCTTCAACACAGTCCTACAATGCGACTCATCTCAGAGGCATCCTATCATTCAAATGGCTGTCATTTTCTTCTCACAGGTATTCAAAGCGATATATTAAACCCAAACACGCAGGTTGGAATCAAAATTACGCACTTTAGGAGAACCGTTTAAAGGGGCATTTGAGGAGCTGTAAATCTTGTGTTTGTGGACATCATTGGCATCGATGTGGTTGACACTTTAATCGTTTTCATATGTAACAGAGAGGAAAAATTTCTTAATGTGCATTTTTGTGCCTTACTTCCTTCTGAATATAACCTATTTTTGACGACGAGTGCATATTATTCTTATATAAGATGGTTTTTAATTTGGTTCTTTCAGAGCGTATCTCGAGTATATTGTCCTTAAGGTAAAAGTTTTTGATTTTCTTTTTTTCCCCCAGAGTATCAGATTATCTCTTTTTTAGATTCGGAATCCCAATTAATAATTTTAAAGTTAAAGAAAATTAACAAAAAGGGAATAATTAACTTTGATCTACAATTTTTCAAATACCGGGTGGTTATAATTAAAGTAACATTATTCAGAGGCCTGTAGAACCCGTTCTGCTTATCGAATTTTGATGAAACTTGGAATATATGCTATAAGGACCATGGGGAAAAGTTTTCTGCCACAAAAAATAGTTCAAATTTTGACCACTAGGAGGAAATGTGATGCCCAAAGAAGGACATAAAATATGTTAGAATCGTTAAAATTTATCCGATTACAGAATATGATCAATATGTGCTCCAATGACATAAATAACATGTTGAAAGCGCATTATAGCATTTTCAATGGTAGCGCGAAGCAACTCACGAACGATTTCAGCCACATGGCGTATAATGCTAGCTTTCAAATCAGGTAAAATCCTAATTCCTCCTCTATAAACACGGTCTTTTAGAAATCCCCACAACCAGAAATCACCGGGATTTAAGTCGGGTGACCGAAAAGGCCATGCATCCGGAAAATGTCTGGATATTACACGATTACCTCCAAAGTTAGCTCTAAGCAGTGCTTTGACTTGCGCCCAATGTGAGGAGCTCCATCTTGAATTAAGATAGTAGTTTGCAAACATTGTCGTTCCTGTAAAACAGGAATGACCTGCTGTTGAAGGAGTTCATTGAACCGTGCACTCGTGACAGAGCATCTTTTAGGATCTTGTGGAGTAAGAGTTTCAAAGAAAAAAAGTCTGAGGATAAACTCAGCAGTAAATCCACACCAAGCAGTCACGTAAACAGAATGCAGTAGTTGTTCACGCAGGTCATTAGGAGGTGATGCACCCCATATGAGGCAATGTTGACTATTCACAGCTCTATCTAAATAAAAGTGTGCCTCATCTGATCATAGAATTTTCCAAGGTCACGTGTCATCAACTTCCATCCTCTCCAAAAATCGGCAAGCAAATTCAAGGCGTGTTTTGTGATCATGAGGTTTCAATGTCTGCCTCACGTGGATCTTATACGGACACCATTTTAAAATATATCGCAGAATTTTTCGTACTGTCGACCACGGAATCTCCAACTCGCGTGACACTGATTGACTACTTGCTGAATAATAGATGGAACTGTAGGCTCTTTCAACCACAGCAGTAGCGACATCTTCGACAATTTCAGTTCCAACCGATTTTCGTTCTCTTCCGGGCAGCACACCCAAATCTCCAGACTCTTCAAATTTCATGATCATCTTCCTCAAACCAATCCTCGAGATGGGCCTTTTCGCAGATCATTTAAACGACGATATTCACTCAGAGCAGCTAAGTTGTTGCTGCCGTTCTGATAAAACAGTTTTACCAGTAAAGCTCGGTATTTTTTTTTTTTTTTCTTTTTGTAAGGGCAAGATTGACGACGACAAACGCACGCTGAATGATTCTCTTACTATGATTGCAAGTTTACATAGATGTTTTACGGATTTGCATAAGGAATATTCAATAAAAGTCACCTGGTGGTCAAAATTTGTACTAATTTTTTTATTGCAGAAGTTTTTTTCCCGTAGTCCCATACAACATATATTCCAAGTTTCATCAAAATACAATAAAAAGAACAGGTTCTACAGACCTCTGAATAGCGTAACTTTAATTATAACTATCCGGTACTTTTCACGTAAAAAAATTGGTATACTTAATTGAAAATGATATGTGAAATGAATGCAGTAATTACTGAAACAATAAAACTTTTTTTAAAATTATTTTTAATATTTTAAACTATTTACCTATGGCGTTCCACCAGCGGCTCTCTTAAGATCTGTAATAGCCAGTGCCCTTTTTCTTGACATCTTTGATACGCTGAGAAGATTTTCTTCCAAATTCTTTTGTGCCGTTGAACAACAAAACTGCGACGAATTTCTCCAAATAATTTTAATCTTGACTGAATATTCTTCTTTAATTCCTCTAATCTTTGAAGTAACTATAAGAAAGATATTAGAGGAAACATAAATTTAGCATAGAAAATAAAATGAAAACGTTCGTTTACAAATAACTTAGCCCCTCTACATTTCGAATCTGAGTACGCAGAGTCTACGGATTACGTGAAAGAATCTCAGGGGATAACGGCAAAACTCTATAGGAAATTGAGGAGTACTTTCATTCGATTAAAAATTAATTTTGTTCCAAGTAATGCATCTCATGACAGTAAAGTAAAATCAGACCAGTATTAGACCACTTTTCCAAAATGTTTGCTGACAGCTGCGACCCGAAAAAGTATTTGTCAGTGGATTAAATGATGATTCTGTTCAAAGGAAGGTCAAACATCAAACAATACATAAGAGGTAAACCCTATACCCGGGGAATAAAGTCCTGGGTGTTCGCTTGAATTTCTCGCTATGTTTATGCCTTTGAAATATTAATGGAGGTGCAAATGCTGAATCTTAGGAATTTTGTAAAGAATTTGATGCAGCTGGAGGTGTTGTATTGAGGCTTTGTAAGCTTATAATGCATAAAAATTACAAAGTATTTTTGACAATTTATTCATAGCAAATCCTCTTTTCATGAAACATGTTGAATGGAAAATGTTTTCGACAGGAATAATACCTACAAATAGGTTTCATGAAGCTACAAATAAATTGAAACCTATCAATTAAAGGAAGTGTGATCCAATAGGCACATTTTACATTACCACAAGTAAGAAAAACATAGTAATAACAAGATGATTCGACAACTGAGCTGTTCGTGCAGTCTCAATATTTCTTGGAGCAGGTCTTGTAGGATGGGTGAAACATTGGAGCAGGTAAGAAAAACTTATTATCGAAATTCCAAGACCTGCTTCCATAGAAATGTATAATAAAAATATGGGTGGAGTATATCTCATGGATTCATTATTAGGTTTGTATATACATAAGATACGACATAAACGGTGGTACTTCTGAATTTTTCCCCGTGTGCTAAGTGTTTGCGTCGTAAATTGTTGGATCTCATGAAATTAGAGCATAAAGAAAGGCAGGTCCAATACATTGCTGGATCCAACAAAGAAACGCTTAAAAGTGCAAGATGCTGCTGAATTTAGAAGAGATAATGGGGAGCATCATCCGGCTAAAACTAAGGGGGAATTATGCTGCCAAATACCACTTATCCAGCTGTCCCAGGAAAACTAGATATATGTGACCTCCATGCAAGGGACCACTACATCCTGAGTGCTTCCATGCTTTTCACTCAAGATAATTTTTATAATATATCTGAAATTTCATTGTAATAAGTAATAATTTTCATTGTAATAAGTAATTGAAATATCCTTTAGAACATTAAAATAAATATGAAATTAGCTTAAATTTTTCACTTGTTGGTTTCCTTTCATTTTTGTGAATAGGCATGTTTGCAACTTTTTAAACTTACAAGCCTCAAATTTCCCATAATGGATCAAGCTGAACACAAATAATTTTTTTCTACATAATTTTAAACAAGAATTTATGCAGATTAATTCAAAGAATGGTTTTTTCTTTGATTTTTTTCATAATTCGTGAGCAAGTGGGTTAAATTTTGTAGCTCATTTCACCTTCACAAACCTTTCTTTGTCCTTTAATATCAAGAATTTATCTCAAATATTTTTAATAATTTAAAAGTTACAGTTGTTTCAAATTCCCATATTCAATTTTTTCATATACGAGTATATATATATATATATATATATATATATATATATATATAAATTCGGACAAAGTTAGTGCATCATAGAGTAGCAGTTAATAATTTTTTTAAAATTTGTGTGTATTTCTTTTTGTCTACCACTTTATAAAATATTTCAAAATATATCTCTTAGTTTGCGTATCATATTTTGGCGTTTTTACAATGTCAAGCAAAATATCTGCTATTTTAGAGTTGTTTAAGCAAGGAAAATGACAATGTGAAATCGTTCATTTGCTTAATGTGCCTCGGCAAGCAGTGTCTGATGCAATTTGCCGTTTCAAAGATCACAATAAATGTTGAATCCTGGACGTCAACCAATGATCTTCGACGTCCAGGAAGTGGACGAAAAGGTACGGTGAACACTTCCAATAATCGCAAGACCATCAAAAAGCGAGTTCAAAGGAATTCGAGGGTTTTCATGAGAAAAATCGCTCGTGATATGGGAATAAGTGACTGATTGGTGCGGCGAATGGAAACAAAAAAAAAACAGAGCTTGAACATGTTCCATACGTGTTCCAAAAAGTTCAGCTTTTCACTAAAGAAAACAAATTCGTGCGTTTCCAAAGATGCCGAAAACTTTTGAGACGTGCTGCAAGTCAGCGCTGGGAGAGATTCCTTTTCACTGAGGAGAAACTCTTAACAATCCAACAAGTTCATAACTCCCAGAATGATAGGATCTGATCTGTAAACACTCCAAACACCTCGGCAATTGTTGAACATCGCCAATATCTGAAGTCAGACATAGTCTGGGGCGGAACTTGCGCAAGCGGCTAAATACGGCTGGTTTTTGTGGATGAGGACATTAAAATAAATCAAAAAAGGTACGGACATTTTGGAAGCTATTGCACTTCCGTGGGTCAAAAAGCACTTCGGCGATGCAAACTGGACGTTTCAACAAGACTTCGCACCAGCTCACAAGGCCAAAAAAACACAAGAGGGTACAAAGCGCATTCTCCTGTCCAGATATCATCTGCAGAATGACCACCCTACTCTCACTATTCCATGGATTACAGTATATGGTCCATCTTGGAGTATAGGGCCTGCATTAAACCACACAAAACTTTGAACTCTCTAAAGCAATCGTTTCGGCGGGAATGGAATAGATTAAAAGCAGAAGACTTAATGCCCTTGATGAAAATTTCAATAAGCATTTGCGCCTCTACATCACTGTAAAAAGCAACCATTTTGAAACCAATTAAATTTATTTATTACTAAAAGTCTACTCTTTGCATTATTTGTTATATTTTGTTAACTTATTTATTTTTAATAAAGTTATATTAAAAATTGTTTGTCCGGGTTTTTTTTGCCTCACCCTATAT
>BMAW01020412.1:940363-956836 GCA_019974015.1 Nephila pilipes
TGACATACTTCGTTCAGTTACGTATTGCTTCTTTATTTTTCGATCACTTTCCTTGTCATTCCGTTTTACCTGTTTTTTACAGAGTTTTACTTTCCTTTATTTACAGAGTTTTTTCTGTAAATTACAGTGTTAGCGTAACTGGCCTAGTGCAATCTTTTCAATAGATCAACAATACATTGAGACATTAGATATCAGGTACCTTAAATAATAACCATATTAAAGGAATACATCATGTTAAGAGGTACATGGAAGAAAACATTTGAGAATCACTAGGTTAGAATAGTGCAGATTGATTTATTGTTTCTATAAACTCAAAAAATATTGATGTAAGCTCTTATAAATACGTCAAATCTACGCACTGCTGACCCTGAAGATGCAACGCCCTGAAAGAGCATGCAATACATGTAAAGATTTACATCATGCGTTTGCGACGATAAGTTAGATTATTAGCGTGCAGCGCAGACGCACATCACGGGCGACCGTGGCGCTACTCATGACGCTATATAAGGAGAACAGATTGGCGATTTGAAGAGTACAGCAATTGTTTCGTGAGTTTTTGCGTAAACTGTTTTACCTATGCCTCATGGAGACATCAGGCGTCTCTTGACAAATTTCTGGATTCGATCGAGGAAGAATAGTAGTCAATACAGATTGCAGTTATCCTTCAGAGGAAATCGGTAAACATATTGGACAGAACCAAGCAACTGTAGAGCGGATCTGTGATCGCTGGATGAGGAACGACGGACCTACGGGGCCGATTGCATCACCTTGTTACACCACTGTCCGTGATGAGTGGGCGGATTGGGCGCATGAAGTGATGGAACTCCGCCATCATGAACCATAGCACAGCAGATTCAGTCTGCTACACGCACCATTTTGCAGTCCGCTTGTACCGGTCGTTTGCGGCAGAGTGGGATATCCTCAAGGCCGTTCATTGCTTCGTTTACGCCCGAGCTCAAAGAACCACAGGCGTTTGCGCCGCCAGTAGGACGATGAACCCAGTGGACGCGGACAGCGATGGAACGACGGTGATTTTGCAACGAATCCACCTCTACCACAACATGCGATGAGTCGGATTCAGGTTGGGGCAGGTGGTGAGCTGCTGAACTGTTGCGTTGCGTATACATTGGTCCTGCAACCCGATATCATGTAGTTTGGGATGGTATTGCAAGTTTCCCTCCTCCTCACTCTAGTACGCACGCATTACCTGTACGCTATTGATATTACATATCTGAAGTCTGCTGGGCCGTGGTCCTCCTTTACCTTCAGCCTTGCCATCAGCCATATTCCAGGGATATTGCTGACCACGTAACAGCGCAACGGCTGGCCGGGATGCCTCCACCCTCTGCTGCCACCAGATCAGCACGGCAATGCTGACCATGGACTGCCTGCCAGTGCATCAGACCTCTTTGATTCTATGCCCAGGCGTGTAGCGTAGTTGTAACCAAACAATGGCGGCTACATTAACTGCTACATGATCCACTTCTGGAGGTGTAATTTTAATCGTTTGATCTTTGTACAACATGGTATCTGAAAATAAATTTCGCTGTGATATCTCTGTAGTCCTTCTGCATTTTGTGTGGCCAGCCAGTGTGGGTCAGGCATTTCAGATTGGTTATTTGTTTCTTCTGATTTACGATCCTCAAGGATCCATGGCTGGAGAGAATAGATGGGGCATCTGTCATTGGGCGTACAGTCAGGGCATCAGGCTGATGTTGCAGGATTTTGAAGTGTAATTTTTACTTTCTAAAAGTAAACGAAAACTTCCTTCATCAAGCAGAAATATATTTTCCTCTAGTTTTGTTCTACCTGAAAGTGATCTATGCTGGGAAGGAATAAGTTGGCTGCTGGTTGTGAGACAGATTACCAACATCCTTGTTTGATGAGATTAATCAGGCATTTTGCAATGAAAAACTGGGAAGATTTCTCTAGATTAATAATTACAGGCAGTGCATGGGAAGTCATTTTCTTTCTTTCTTTTTGCTTTATACTTACTTCATTTTCAAGTTATTATATTATATCTAATGTAATAATTTATGATTTTGTACTATTATATTTCAATATTATTTTAAGGTGTATATTTCGATCTAACATTATTATTAGAGTATTTCATATCCATCTCTTTTCTGCAGAACATGGAAAATATACTCATAAAAGTGCTTCAAAAATTTTAAATATTTGAAATTCTTTAAAATAAAAACTGAAATGCTGTATTTTAGAGTTACTAAAACTTTTCTTCCTTCCCTATTTTATTTTGGCTAACTAGACGGGGGGAGGGGGAGTTGCCGCCGGGCACTGAAAACTCTAGCTACGACTCTATCAGGGATCCAGGAAATTCTAAGTATATTATAAAGGCTTTTTCGTAAACTGAAAAAGTGTATTGTCGATTAAAGGTGTTATTTCTTAAATGGCCTGTCTTCAAACAGCTCTTGCAGCCATCCTTTGATAAGCTGATGACTTTAATTTCTCTCTCTTTATTCAGTATTCCTAGCTACAGATATCAGTAGCATGTACAATTCTGTAACGATTGTCTCATTATCCAGGAGAGAATTACATAAAGATCTGTTATAGATAATATGTTAAAATGCTCAGAGGCGGATCTGGTGGACTATAGGGCGCCTCCCTCCCTCCGTCAAAATATCATGCACTGTCGATATTTTCCTAGAAAATACAACCCCAATAACGAGTCAATTATCTGCTATAGCCAGGCTTTATGTTAAAAAAAATTTCGACTCCCAAATCTTACATCATTAAGGAATAGGATATGATATTAAAATCCGCGTTTTCAAGGCAATTTGTTATTATCTTGAAGGCAAGTTACACAAAAAAAGTGACTTTGTGTCCCTCCCCCCGTACTTGTCTATTTTTCTGGATCGGTTGCTCAATATACTAGGCGACAATTCACAGGTATAGCTATTCAACAGTTAAAGTTACGATGGAAAATGCACATTTTGAATTTTCTTGAAAACAATGTGAAGAATCATAAGAATAAATTTTTTTTGTAAAAAAACTATATTCTTTGATATAGAACATCACCCGAACAAAAAGATTTGAATCGTTTGAAAAAAAAAGCATGTGACATAAATATTTCATTGATTCGTTTAAACAAAAAATGTTCTCCATATGTAAGATACAATATCATTAATGATCTTGTATCAATTACGAGCAATTAATTTTACGTTGAAAGAAAAACTACTTTATTTTCTTTTTTATAAATTTTTCAATGTTTAAAATTATTGAAATGCCTGCTTCTTCCTCCAATGTTTTGAATATTTAAATAAATTTACATTGATGCCCTCAGATGGCAGCATCGTTCCAGAGGTGGATTCCCCCCCTCCCCCGTTACCATTATTTCTGAAAATGTTATTAACATTCAGATCAAAATTCTTTTTGTTTAATTAAAATATTTCATTCTCTGTAAAAAAGGCCCTAAACACTGTTTTATTAATTGCTACTCATAACACATCCAAGTTTTTACAATGCTGGTAGCAAAACAACTAATACTGCTAACATTTTTTAAATGCAAAAAAAAATTTTAGAATCGCTTTTAATTATTGGATAAGTGCAAGCAGAAGAAAGGAAATAAGTATTTCAGAAAACGTTAGAATGATAGACCATCTAGTTTTTAAAAAAATAATAATTTATTCTTGAAAATTAATTGCAATTTGAAAAAAGATTTATTAAAAATTAATTCAATTGAAAAAAAATATTAGGTCACAAGCTTAAAGCTCCCGTATACCCGCCATTTTGATTTCGTGAACATAATGTTATAGAATTTCTACTTTTGCCCACAAATATAAACTATTTTATCTATTTGTATACAAAAAAAGAACCCAAAAGAGCAAAAAGTAATGTAGGTTTCTTCAAATTTACATTTTCCCTCTGGGTTTTAAAAGTATGTTTACACCTATTTGGATTATTCGTTGATGGATTTTCCAGCCTTTAAAAAAATTTTAAAAATTTTAAAAGTTGAGGACAAAATGTAATTCTGCAGAAATATTCATTATTTTTTTCTCTTTCGGATGCACCTTTTATTGCATTCCAATAGTAAAACAGTCCAGATTTGAGGTCGAAAGTAAAAATTCCATATGATTAACACGAAATCAAAATTATTGGTAGACGAGAGCCTTCGTTTGCTAATTTCAGTTTTTAAAAAAAATAGTCAAATGGCAATTCTGCTCCGTGGGAAAAATTAGGCACTAGTAATATTAGATCACAATATGCTGCATCACATTTAAATGCATATGCATTGCTTGTTTACTTTTCCGGCTTCTTGAAAACGAATGTGTTGAAGAAACAGTTCATCTGCTTCTTCTGCAGATTCTCCAATTTCATTACTTCGGATCAACATCGTATCCGTCAAATCCTTCAGCCACTGGATTGCCTATTAATCAGAACATTTTGAATTAGTTTTGGTAAGTAATACGAGCTTTAAATAAATAATAATTGTACGATACAGTTATTTAATCTTGTAACGTTGAGCTATCACGGTTTTCTCTTCTCTAACTTTCGGGACTTTTTGTGAATGAAATTTGAAATAAATAAAATTCCAACAAGCAAATGAAAAGTTATTTAATTAAGTAAAAATTAGATGAAGATAACAAGAGTATTGACTTGAACTAAGGACTGTGATATATAAGTGCAATAGAATTGAAAAGAATAAGGAAGATAAAGGATAACAAGTAGCCGGTAGATGTTTGTGAGCTAATTATAAGGAATTGTTACAGTTGATTATTTGCAGTCCGATCTTGGTTGGAAGCGACTTCTGTTAGAGCAAGAGGTTATAGGAACGACTCCATTATAATCGAGAAATATCTCACTCCATGCGAGTGAGTTGGTAAGCTATAAGTTTATTGTTTAATATTAAGCTAGGATGTAGATATGTTGAGAGTTATTTGAGGGAGAGCATAATCTGGGAAAAAATCAAATAAGCAACGTTTGAATTTTTCTGACGTCTCTTCATTTGGAATTGGAATCTTATCGAGTATTTAATTAAGCTTTGCCATATCTATAGATTTAAATATTAAGATGGAGGAGCTACAAACATTTTTTTAGATAAGAGCCGGATCTTAGCTTACAATTACGCCGTCTATGTTATATCGTTTGTGGGTTTAAACCTCGATCATATGCTACATTACAAAAAGCTCTGCGCATTTGTTGTTAAATGGACTCAAAAGATATGATATCATTGTGTTTCAAGAAGTATAAAATTTCTATGTTAAATTATTAAGGCGATACAAAGATCTGCAATTAAATTTAACGCAAAACTTGATAAATGTTCCTCGAAAACATACAAATTGATGAAACGAGCTCTACGTTATTTGTGTTAAGTAGATCAACGTTTTTCTGAGGCACAGACGTTTATTGGACGCAAGAGATAAACTAGAAAATGATAAGCATTCTTGAAGACCAAGTTCATTTAGGATACTCGTGATTTTTTAAAGAGCGCAATTTCGAGCAAAACAATTGCTGTGCGTCACTGAGAGTGATGGATGATACCAACTAAGAAGCGATTCGAACTATCCTCCATGGAGGTTTTGGCAAAACAAAAGTCTGTGTTAAGTTTATTTTCGACATACTTTAACCAATGAACAAAAGATTACAAAGAAAAAAAGATTATAATGTCTTTTGTACTCTTTTCGGATAACAAACATTCATTTTTTAAGCTTAATTTAAAGACTAAGTCCAAACTTTTTTTTATGTTCAATATTTTGCTGAAACTGTATTGCGGTTAATGAATTAAATAAATAATGTTAACAGCTCACAACATTAAATTTTTTAAAAAAATTTATCATAAATCTAAATTACTTTATTCTTAATTTTCGAACGGTGCTCAGTTTACATATTTATTACTCGATCTATTCAGATTATCACCAGTAACTGATTGATTGATTTATGAAGGATGTGTAGCAACAAATCGTAAGTGAATTTGCAGTACTCACTTAAAATAAAAAATTCGAGATAAAAACCAACGTTTTTATACGGTGGCAAAGTTTATTAATTATTATACATTAAATTCAAAACAAACACATGATAAACGCATAAAAAATTTTAACTATAATTTCAATTTAATCAATCATTTATTGAATTTTTCTACAACACATACAAGCCTTTCCTTCTTAGTATCTAAATACTTTTCGATTACTAGGTCTAACCGCGTGAAGATGAGGAGAGGCTAATTTTAGTATGATTGGCTAAGTGTAGATAAATCTATATGTATTGCGCGTGATACTCTTCTAGACCCAAAAACGTGGACAAAGGTTGGCATTTATTTGCCATACCAGCTTTGATCCCGAAGGATTTATCGATCCTAGTGCTGCTGTAGCCAAAATAATAGTAATAATTATTATTATTATTGAAATATTAGTTGAAACTTGTCGCAAATGTCTAAATATTGCATTGTTAGGCGAGTAAGAACGATTCCCAAAGTTTCAGAGTTCTAGCTTGATTGGAAGTTGGTTAAATTAAAGATCGAAAATTTGATGACACACTGATACACACACACACAGACACACCAAGTGAAATACATAAAAACGTTGTAAATATATTAGTGTAACAGATTTCTTTATTGATTAATTGTTTAGTTTTATAGGATATGGAGAAACAAAGGCTATTATTCCCTTTAATAATATGTTTATCTAATCTCTTTGACTAAGTTCTGTTTGAGCTTTTTCATTAATCACATAATGATTGTTCATTAACATTGCACTTAGAAGCAATACGAGAGTTATTGGTGATGGATCTCCTCACTTTGAACTTCAGTCAAGTGACGAGGACGACACTTGAGCTGGCACCTCAACGACATACAGGAGGACTTAGCACCTTGATAGATTTAACGTGCATCCGCCCCATTATATGGCTGGTTTTTAAGGGAATTAAGACCCAAACTTGCGGCATGAAAGAAACAATACCGATCACAAGTTTGTGACCATGACCATTAGGCTATGTGGTCACTCTTCTTTTACCACATACATTCTATATATATTAATTGCTCGAGTAAAAAGTGAAATGCACTTCTCATGGACATTTTCCAAGTGCTATGGATGTCTGAAGGAGCATGCATGAGATGGGATAGTGAAAATCAACTACTTCAGGGGAGATCGCTTGACCATGACTATTTCGGAGCGATTTAAAACAAGCATCTGCCAGTCCTCAAATTTGCCTTAAGTTGTCCTTTGACAACTGGGCTGGAAGGGAATACCCAACTACGCTATTTTATTTCTTTCATTATTAGTTACGACTTGAGGGAAAGAGGCCCTTTGTGCCTTTTCCCAGGAAGGAAAGTCTTTTTTACTGTTGATGGGCTCTCTGAACAATATTGATAGAAGATTGTTTTTTCAGCTATTACTGCAATCGATATACTTCCCTTATTGTGTTGAATATCATTTGGATCGTATTTTGTTAAAAGCTTCGTAATCTTTAGTTGAGATAGTGGATGTATTTGAAGTATGCCCTATAACCATTTATATTACTAGGATTTATGAGTGGGGTAGCTTAGTTAGACACAATGTGAAACACTTTTGCGATGGATATGTATTCAGCCAGTAGTGCTAGGTTGGGATGTACTACAACCTAGTGTTAGAATTCTGATTCACCAATTCAGTGAAAATTAGTTAACAAAAGCTATTTGTGGAAGGAGGTGTTTTGAACTCGGTATCTGTGAATCCAAAGTTGAACAGAGGATCTAGAAAGGAGTTCCTTCTAGATTAGTTATTAAGGACTCCTTACTTCAATCATTATTAGTTTCGACTTATGACTGAGGGGTGCCACAATAATTTTAACGATGAAGTTTAATCGAAAAATACAAAAGCTTCTTAATATGCTTGAAACTTCGGTGAAAAACTTATACTTGAAACAAAATTAATTACCTGCTTCATATCATGATTACATCTCTGCAGCTGCCACATAAGGTGCAGCTTGATGGCCAATCGATTCAGTTCCCTGAGTCTGAATTCTCTTTCCACTTCAACAAATGTTAACCATCCTCCGATGTGATGCCGGTGAGTTTCTCTCAGCTTTTCAGACAAACGTAATCTTGTAAGTATTTCGGTTAGTTGCAGACCTTGAGAAAGAACTGCTCCAGATATATTACCTATAGACAGAATGTATTTTTTACTCAAGTGATGTCAGTAGAAATGAACAGTGTCTGAAATATGTATTGTGCATGTTTCTTCAACATTCTGTTACATACAGCCATGTGCAGACCTTTGCCAGGACTAAGCAATAGGACAGGCACTGGATTTTATAGGATGGGCGAGGTAAAATATATTCTAATATCCATTATTTCTTCGACTTCTTAAGTAATTTGGAATTAAAACTTAAGGGTTATCAGGGGTATTCAGGGAACCTCGACTGCTGAATACGTACACAATTTCTGACCAACTATAATTCATTGAAATTAAAATTACTTACTTTGGTGTTTTTACGCATGCATTATAAAGGAATTATTATTTATCTATAACATATAAAATAATTAAAACATATTCTTAATTTTTATATATTATGAGCCTATGAATATGATAAAAAAAAATTTTTTTAATATCTAAGTGTATTAGTTTTTGAAATACCCTGCGGGCAAGTGAAAAAAAAACTCGAACTGAGAAAAATGCATTTAAAGTTTTAACATTCAATTATAAAATTAAATTTTGAAATGTGTGTAACATAATGTTTCAGGATGCTATAATTTCCCTTCTGTTTGCTTCTACAACTCTCTTTGTTTATTTATTTTTTGTCATTTATTTTGTTTCGAGAGCCTCAAAAATGATTCCACATTCCTTTTTTATAATGTTTGGATTCGAAGTTTACCTTCTCCTGCCACTAATAACCCTACATTTCAAAATATTTTACGTCAGATTTTTGACGTTACTCATTGTAAATGTTAGTGGCCAGATTTGAGGCAGTCTCTAAGAATTGAAGATCAGAGACAATCGATTTTGGGCAAAGTTTCGAGATAAACAAATATAGACTTTTATTTAGGTTGCCATCTTACCAAGTTTCCTACTAATTCATTTTAGTGTTTTAAAAAAAATTATATGGTTTATTAAGCAAATAAACTCAAAAACACTTCGAATTAAAAAAAAAAATTGTATGCGTGGCATGTACATTGAAATACCGATTTTACAAAAACATGCTTTATAATTGTTTAAATTACTTTTGAAGTTTTTTGAGTATCGTCAAATATTTGGTACCAAAATGTTCAGAATAAAATGTCGAATAACATATAACTTTTTCAAAAAATCGAAAATTTTGGAGTTTAACACCTCTAGGATCCCTTAATTTATGAGTATTATTGCAGTTTAATTCATTTAATAGAATAATGGACTATTACACATATTAAAGTAGTTTATGTATAAAATTTGAAAAAATCGTAATTTGTTATTTTTATTATTAAAATGGTGGGATATGGATCAAAGCTATGTAAAAAAATAATTATAAAAAGTTATTTGGCTCAGCCTCCAAACAACTGTACACACACACACACACACACTTAATCCAAATACATAGTGTGCAATTTCACTTTAGAAAACACTACATTTAGCTAACACAACAGTCATTGACGAGGTTAACTTTTGCAACTTGCCGTTAAGTAAACGGAAGTGCGTAAGAAACAACCAGCCGTCGCTCACTCAAGCTAGTAGTTTTCTAGCGTATGGGGAAAAGGGAGAGGAGAGTATCAGCTGTTAAGAGGGGAGAGAAGGGAAACCGGTGTACTGTATCAGTGTCTTGTCTCTGAGCCCGCAAACAATACCGTTGACTCATCATCAGTCAGGCGCATTATACTGCCCACTATTTCGCTCTGCGCGCACACACAAACACAACGCATATATAACTCGTTAGATAGTGATATGATCTCTGTAATTTTTATCCTTTTTTTCTTTTTCTGCTCTCCAATTTTTTGTGCCCTCAAATCTTTTGCACCCTTTGCGTGCCTAGCATGCCCAAGTGGAAAAGCGGCCCTGACTGTACTTAGACCCCTTCATTGCAAAACTATTTTTAGCGTATAGATTTCAACAATTTTCACTCGTTAGTATACATTTAATTTCATTTCGGTTTTAATTTCACCAATTAATTTCTTTATTAATTTTTAACTCATGTTCTAATTTAAAAATAAATATATGTAATAAAAAATATACATTATATTTACAAATGCATATTACAACTGAGTGAAATCTTTGGTGATTCAAGGAACAAATTAATAGATCATTATATAACACAGCAAATTCAGAAATAATTGTCCTTGCTTGTGGATAGTGACAATGGCTCCTGTCTACCGGAAATTTTGAAATTATGAAGGTAATATTAGACTGCGAAAAATTTCTGCCTTTCTCTTCAAATCTAAATTTTCAAATTTGTTTGAATACAATAAAGGACATCCAAAAGAGTAATAAAAAAAATAAAAAATAAAAGGCCTGTCTGAAACTAAAGTTTTTCTCCAGTGTATGAAAAATATTTCTATGCTTATTTTAATGATTGGTTTGGAGAATCTTCATAACTCCTTGAAAAGAATTTTAAAATATTTTCTAAAATCATTGGAAAAATTTGATTCTACAAAATCATCCTTATTTTTGGTTCTTTCGGATGCTGTTTACTAGATTCAAATAAATACAATAGGAAGGAATTGTGAAAGAATGGGGAAACTTCATTAAATTAACAATGCATTCCTGAATGCAAAATTATTGGTAAAAGGGATTTTTGAACTAAGTAATGTATAAGCAAATAAAGCACGAAATAACATTTATTTTCTTTGTACAGCAGTAACTCAAAATTCAGATACTAGTAAGTTCCATTGAAAATTTTGTGTATCTTTTGATGGGCTCTGTCATTTTGCTTTATTTCTTTTATTTAAGATTAAAATCTCTGTATTTTACTTACAAAGTTGGTCAATGAAGTCATAAATTTTTTTAACAGAAGATTCCATCTCAGTTTCGAAACGATTGCTGTCGTCAAAACTGGCAGCGAAGTCTTTCACATTTTGTACTTCTTTTCGAAACTAAAATAAAAGCATAAGCTCCGTTAGTGAAATCTACAGTGAAAAAAAATTAGTTTTTTTACATTCAAATTATAAAAAATCATTAATTTCATAACGATTTCTTACTTTTTAACATTTTACATAGCTTTAACTATATAGTGAATGGGCTACTGAAAAGAAACTAAGTGCTTAGAATCTATGACATTGGGCTGTATCGCGATTTTCCCTTCAACTGTTTATTTTGGTTTCTTTTTTATTGCACTTGGATTTAAAATCCCTTCCAATGAAATAAAACGTCATTCATGTAGATTACATTGAAGTTATGAAGTGTAATGAATCGATGTGGTGAAATGTAAGCTGCGAGAATTTAATATCGATGTTGGAAGTTAGTTGATGATAGAGAAACAAAGAGAGTCGTTCGTAATCAAAGTGTTCAGAAGGATCTTAAGGTTCAGGAATTACACTCTCGATTCCAGCTATTCTACTCACTCGAACCAGGGGTAATCGGTAAGAAATAAACTAATTTATTATTACGAACGATAATTCAGAAGTGTTTGGGCAAAATAGGCAGAGAGAGAGAGAGTAAATGCCATCAGAATTTCAAGTATTCATAACTTGAACAAAAATAAATTGATTTTGTTCATCTGTATTCCTCTTCATTTGACTGTGTGATTTAGTGAATATATATTATAAAACTTGTAATGAAAAGTGAACCGATTAATTTTAATTGCCAAGGAGCATCACTAATCTTAAGAAATTTTAATATTGAAGTACAGTCAAACCTCTATATTTCTTCGAACATCTATGCATCGAAATCTCTATCTCTCTCTCTCTTTCTTTCTCTGTATATATATATATATATATATATATATAGAGAGAGAGAGAGAGAGAGAGAGAATTATTTTCAGATACCTTGAATTTTCACTATAAAAACAGTTTATGTATATCGAGTAATATTTATTTTAATATGTGATTGATTGTGTTTCGAAGACAACAAAGGTTTACGCAATTAATAAACAGGCTATTTCAGAGTTAATGCAAATTTAATCTAACAAATACATTACATTTTTTAACTTGAATAATTAAAACACACACATAAGGCGATATAACAGCAAAAATTCTGAAGTTCGTATAATCACTGAACACAGTTATTCAAACCACGTAATCACAATATAGAATTAACACATATATTCTGCAAACACAATATGAAATCTCTCAACTGATACAAATAGTGCCCATATATATATATATATATATATATATACTTGTCAAAGAATGTTATACGTGCTTCTAGAATTCCAGAGATTTGTCAAGAACCACTTAGTTTTGTCGCTAAATTTGGAGGTTTGGTGACATTTGGCGACCAAATTTGTCATTTCACTTTCATGTTTATCCTTACCTTGTCTATATAACGGTTTTTCAGTAACAATTGTCGTTCCATGGAGAAGACAACACAGACCAACTCCCTTAACACTATATATCGAGCAAAACTTTTCCCATAAGAAATTGTGTTTGACCCATTGCCATAAAAAGTCCTTATAAATTTCGTTCATGAGGAAGATATAAATTAAATAGAAAAAACACTTCCTGAAATTTGGAGCTTTGACGTAAAAAAAATTTTCAACCGAGAATTATAGATTCTTCATTTTTGTTGTTTAATCTAATACATTTTGTAATAAGCATTTTATTGTTTCTATAAATATTTAACTTACGTGAGCATTTAATAATATTATGTTAGATCATTCAAAAACAAAGTTGAGGTACGCTCAAGTTCGAGAAAGAGTCACTGTAAGTCTTCGGATAGTTAATGTTAAACGTTTCCTGAGATGCTGGAATTAGAGTACAAACGTTAAAGAGAACGAATATAATTACCTCAAACAGATACCGATGAAACAGGGCGGAGGACGATATCAAATTCCTCCTATTCCCGAGCCCAGCAGCCAATGAACGACAGACATCATCTAGGATCTTGCTGTATTCTTTGAACTGTTTCCCAAGAAAATTTTTCTCCTTCAATGCATCAGATGATTCTTGCTTCAGGATAGAATATTGACTGTATATATCCTGAATAAATGTGGACCTGCTGTTAGAGATCCTGTTTACTAAACTAATAAATTACTCTTTTTTGGAAAATGTATTACATTTCTCTTCTCTAGAGCATAGAGAAAAATAATTTTCGATGGAGGAGGGTATTATAATTCACACACATTAACGTATATCTGGGAAGAAATTTTTTTTTAATTTGCTCTAATACTTGGGGAATTTTTGCACTTTATTGCTTACTGCAAGATGTGATTCCCTAAAAAGGCTTCTCTACTTATAGTTTTCATTGTTTTGTTCATTTTTTTTCAAAAAGTATTTCTTCAAAGCTTTTATAAACGTGTTGTTTTTACAACATCTGGAAAGAAATCGTAACTATTTCTTTTTGAAGAAATAGAAAATTAGTATTAAAAAAGAAAATATCTTGATGATGATATTTTACAATTTTACTAATAGACGAGTGATATTAAAATAGATTTCCTAAGATAGAATGGAATCTTCATAGAAGGCTTTTATAGATTTACAAATGATTTTATAGATTTATATTATACGGAGATTGCCAGACTAACAAACTCGCTGGACAAAACAATTTTTGTCTTCAGGAACATTTGAAACATCTAGTAAGTCCAAGAACTTTACCTGATGTTAAAGGTAATATTTCCAACAATTCCCAATGATCATTTCGGTCAACTGTGGAGCACGTTATTTTGAGATTGCAGATGGTAACTAAAAATTATTGTTTAACGTTTTATTGTAATAAAAGTTGTACATGAGAGCTATATCTCATATAAGACTCTTTAGTAATTAAATTGTTGATAATTTGGTCAAGGAAGAAGCAAGTATTCTTTCAAGCCCAAATACTTCTTTCACTTTCCTTGAAATCTATTAAAAAAATTTAAAAAAAATCTCAATCCAGCAATTGTTATAGATCCCTCCGACTCCCTCATGGTATAACCATCAGATTCTTGAAGCTGCTCTTACTGTTAAGGGACATAGAGGCGCCCAAACTTTCCATTTGTAGATCTGCTAAAGGACACAATAAGGATCTTACTTTTGACAAGGGGCAGAGAGCTTATTCAACCTGCGCCAACTGTAATTTTTCCCAGGCTTCTCCCAAGCATTTTTTGAACTATATGAAGTTAACAGAAAAGATATAATTACTTCACCTCGTCTAGTATGACTTCTTGAAGACTTTTGATCTTATAGACTTCGTCTAGCTTTCAACTAGACCATGTGGCACAAGTCTATAAAATTGTAAAGCTATTATTAAAAAAAATGTGGTTAAATGTATAATTTATTAATACAATTATTTCTGATGGCGATATCAGTAACTATTTTATAACTGGAGGAAATCCAGCCCTTCATTAAGTGTTTGACTACTTTCTAATGACTGGTTTAGCCTGTAGGCGGCTTTGAAACAGAGTTCTTTAACCCTAGATATACTGTTTATTTGGGGAATAATAAAAAGGAAAAGAAATGTGGATCAAACTATTACCACAATTATTAATTTTGTAAAATTGATATCATAGAGCTTTCGCTTAGGTCTGTGCTTTCTTAAATAGTATATGTTTAAAAAAAAAAAAAAAAGCAGAAACAATCATATTTACCGCACATTGAAATTCTAAATTATCCTGCTCCAACAACAGTAATTCACATTCATGAAAGGAATATCCAATTTCAAAATCAGCTTGAATTTCTTTTTTCATTTCGGAAATTTTATTAATTACCTGTAATAAATTAGGGTTAATGTACTTGAAATTGTTGACATCTTTTTAATTACTCATTGAAATGAAATGCAACACGAGTCGCATGTCGGATCTACGAATTGAAAGGGGGAAACCTTACATTTAAATAAAAATTCTTAAAGCAGAAAAAGGGGGGAAACCATACAGCATTCATTACACATCAATAACTGTCAATCGTTCTTTTAAGACACGTAATTAGCTGAATAATATATCTGACAATCTGCAATAGATGACAAAGTGAAGGAAAACTTGGACTATAAAAGAAATGTGATGTTACAAACATCCAATAATTGAAATGTTGATGTTATGTAAAAATAAATTATCGGTAATTGTTAGTTAACATCTATTAGTAAAAGAATGTCTGGTTTTTGTACAAAATACGAAAACATGACTGAAACTATCAGCAAAAGTAAATTCTGAGTCGTAAGATCTTTTATTCATAATATAACTTACAGTGTGTCCCTGAACTCATGAAAAGGAAGGTAAAATATACAAACGAAGTATTCGTTACATAGAAACTTGGGGTTTGATAATGTTTTGGTAAAATAATGTTTTTATTTACTTTAATAATTATGTAAAGCGCTCAAATGCGCTACCACCAACATTGATGCAGGCCTGGCAACGTCTACTATATGATTGGCATACTCTTTCGAAAATGCCAAGTGTTTCACGAGCAGTTTTAGCGCAGTTTTGCAATCAGATTCTCAGCAAAGGGAATTGGAGTCTCATAAATGAGTGTTTGAAGTGTCTTCGTTAGAAAAATTCCACACTTGATAAATGGGATATAAATGTTGACAAGCATCTGAGCGCGCGGATCATATTGTCCAATCCATTGAAGACTAAAAGTGACATTCAGGTAATTTCACGCATTAATGTTGAAATGAAGTGGAACGCCGTCGTGCAGATTCGGACGGCAACTTGAACATCATCAAATAATAATATGATAATACATCTGCCAGAAAATTGCTATACATCATGCACGTTGAGTGGATGTGGTAGCAAGTATGGACTATAAGGAAATAATTTGCGGCGACTCTCTTCTACAACAACGTTAGAAGTTCAAAAGGCCTTACTTAATCAGCCAGAAGAGATGTCTTTTCAGCCTAGTTGGTAAGAGCATGTAAAAAAGCGACCGGTCAACTTTCTGATGAACCCACTGGACCAGGTTCGAAACAACGCTAGCACTCCTATGTCATCAACTCAGGACATGAATACTAGATGGCAGGACAGTCTATCCCTACTGATTGCATATGCCCTCAACGCAAAAGCACTTGCCTTTGAAAGTCTAACTAAGACAAACGCAAACAAATCACGACTAGTGATATTCCGGCTCTGGCGCACGTGTCGACGAGATCAGCCACTCAACACGAGACAGCCGATAACTCAAAATGGAAACTATCCCAAGCAAAACTGAATTCAACAGTGAGGGGATGTATATCAATTGCAGTAATAGCTGACAAAATCAAAGAAACAACCTTGTGTACAAACCAATGTATCGCTTCGTATCACCACGATGATACTGGAGGGGGAATATGCAGCTACTCTCATCAACAACAATGTCAGAAGTTAAAGGGCCTTACTGAACCAGCCAGAAGAGTTGTCTTTTCAGCCTGGTTTGTAGGATCGTCAACTTCGGACACACTGATCCAGGGTTCGAAACAATGTGTCGCATCAAGATCATCAACTCTCTCCCCTTCCTCGGGGTCGGAAATCCCCCGG
>BMAW01020412.1:964077-1025288 GCA_019974015.1 Nephila pilipes
GGCCAGCTACTTCGGGTGAAGACCTCTAGAAAGGGCAGGAGTTGATGCAATCTGGAGTCACAAGCGTTGTTTCCGGAACTCCCAACCAGGGTCCGAAGGGCTGACCGGTCGCTTTACATGCTCTGTTTGCCAGGCTGAAAGAGACATCTCTCTGGCTGGTTAAGTAAGCCCTTGAACTTCCTAACGTTGTTGTAGAAGAGAGCGCATTCTCCTCCAGTATCATCATGATTGTGAAGAGATGCATTGTTTCATGGCAGCTGCTACTTTTGACGGTTTAGCCACAATGCACTGACATAACCTCCCTGGAGTCGTTTTGCTTAGGACACAGTTTCCATTTATCGTATCGGCTGTCTCTCGCCGAGTAGCGGGTCTCGTCACACACGTGCGCCATTGAACATACCAATGGACGACAGTGCGTTTGTCTTAGTTAGACGGCCAGAGTGTTTTGCGTCGGGGCATATGCAACAGTATGATGGCGTTGTGCCATTCAGTGTTTCAGTCCGAGTCACTTCGCCGGAGGATTTCAGTAGACCAAGAGGATGGGGGGAGAGGCCCATGACCTGTGAGTTGTTTCGAACCCAGGACCAGGTCCAAAATTGACGTCCTACAAACCAGGCTGAAATATCTCTTCTGGCTGGTTATAAGGCCTTTAACTTGACATTGCAGCTGACGAGAGTATACTTGGTAATATTCTAAACCACCCACTCTGTATCAGCAGAAATGATCCTGAAAGGCATATAGACGGTTAATATATACCAGAAAATGGCCCACACAGTGAAATTCAAAAACATTCTAGTAAGATTTCTTCCATACATTTAAATAAAAATCTCTTTGCTTTTCATCTTTTCTTCTTCTTGTTTTACGTATACACACTGCTCTTTTACCCCACATTGATACAAAAAAGTTCCTATCTTTGCGTGTATTGTATTTTCTTGTAGGTTGCCAGCTCCACACTTCATACACCTCATATATATATATATATATATATATATATATATATATATATATATATATATATATAATGACAAGATCCTGTCGGGGATCTGAAATATCCTGTCTGATAAACATCCAGCGTTCAGAAACAATGATTATCGGAATTTTTTATATTGTTTCATACTGAAATCTTCTTCATCTGTGGTTAAGCAAAAAATTCGTAGCCACCCTCGATATAAAAACAACGTTTTCTTTAAAAAAACAACGCTTTTTTATATGTGGTAGCAAAGTTTATTAAAGAAAATTATTGAAATATTAGCGTCAAGTTGGCGGTTTTAACTCTAAAATCTATCTAAAAAGAGATATCGGTATGCATTAAAAAATTCATAATTATAAAATCAAAACAGTTTATCTAGGAAAGCTCTGTGCTTCATTCCATTAAAAAAAAAAAAATGGGAACCAGAATTCAGGTAGAAAAATTATTGTGATAAGACACGGTGCCAAATATTGGAAACTTTCTTGCTCATGATTACAGATCAAAGTCAGCAACCCTTGCTCATTCGAGATAGTAAAGCAGAGATAGTATCTCCCCTTGTGAGTAATAATAGTTTTACGAGGGCGTCATGTGGTGTGGGGAGGCCCAGTTCCCAGAGGGGAAAATTTTCCTCAATCCTAAAGCTCAGAGGAAAGAATATTTGATTTATTAAAATGTTGAAACATTAGTTAAAACTTGCTCCAAAATTCAAATATTGCATTGTTAGGGTGAGTACGAACGATCTGAAATTTTGAAAGCTCATTTTGATGGAAGTTGCCAAATTTGATCGAAAACATTGACAGTCACACCTCACACACACACACACCAAGTGAAATCTAAAGAAAACGTTGTAATAATTCAATATAAAACCAACGTTTTAAAAAAAACAACGTTTTTACATGGTGGCAAAATTTATTTTCAAAGAAATTATTGAAATATTAGTTAAAAAAACTGCTATTATTTTTAACTTTAAAATTTACTTAAAAGAGCAGACATTTAGATGGGGTAACCATACACTCAATAAAATCAAAACACATGCATTTGTTTGTGTCATTCATTAAAAAAAAAAATGGGAACCAGAATTAGAAAAATGATTGGGTGTGATACATATTTTGCGCCAAATATTGAAACTCTCTTCGGTTCTTTCAAGGATTTCTGACTCAAAGTCAGCAACCCTTTACTATCTCGGAGATAGTAAAGGAGATGTTCCTTGTGAGTGCTGTAATAGTCACGAGGCGCTCATGTGAACGTGGGGAGTTGGAAAAAATTGTAGAGGGGAAAAAAAATTTCCTCAACTCCTAAGCGCCTGGGGAGGAGAAGATGATTAGTTAAACTGTCTAAGACAGGTGAATAGTTGAGCAAATGAATGCATCTCTGAAATTCCCAAAGCTCTAGCCAGATGTGGGTTAAATTAACGATCGGAAAATTCTGACAATACACACACACACCGGTGAATCAGAAAACGTTGTAAAATAGCTCACCACTTAAACAACACACACATTACACTTTCCCTTAAAATTAATCAAAAAAGTTGTGTCAGGTTCCAAGCAGATCTACAGGTTTTTCTCTCGTCTGGGCTTTAAGCTGGCTGAAATACTGATTTGTATTTTTATTATTACACATTTTTTCAATATAACTGAAGCTAAAATACTGTTCTAAAAAAATAGTAGAGAAAGGTAAAACCCAAATATTAAAATCAGCTTTCATATGTGTGTAAGATAGCTGATGAAATTATTAAAACATAAAAGTAAGAGAACAATTATAATAGCAATAATAACGAAGTACAAATTTCTCTCTCTCTCTCTCTCTCTCTCTCTCTCTCTCTATATATATATATATATATATATATATATATATATATATATATTGATTTCTTAAGTTGCTTGAATAATTCTTGATATCCCGCTACACAAAACTAGAGCTTCCATTGAAATTTTAATGCACACTCTATGTCAAAATAATGAGAAAGAAAATGTTGTTCCATTCTTGTAGCAAATTTCAAACCCTCGCGAATTAAATCAGCCGTTAATAGCTGAATTTCACCTTCAACTTCGTCATTATCGACTTCTTTATTATCAAAAACTGTCATAAATTCAATCGAATCATCCTCATCCGAAGGGCTTTCTAGCATCAATTCTTCGATGTTAGCCGTTTGCATGTTGTTAAAACCTTAGCTACCAATTGCATTTGATAGAGTTATAATTTCAGAACACACAGCTGATTTTGGTACTACAAAACTTCAACTTTTGACGCATGCTGGCAAAAAAAAATTTCCAACAAACATTTAAGGCTGAAGAACGAAATGCTGGGTTCAAGTTGAAGTACAATGAAATGAAGAAAAAAAGTGATTATAAAATTCGGGTATTCCCTGAAACTCCAGAATTCAAAATAAACAAGCCATGAAGAAGACCAAGTTACTCACACATATGTGGGCATAAGCCGACCGTCTTCTGATTACCCTGTCAAAATTAGAATTGAAAAAAAAATATTTTTGGGATTCGTGTTAGAACAAAAAATTCGTGTAAAAAAGTATGTTGGTGAACCGTGTTATTTCAAAATCGTGTTAAAAAATATCGTGCACGTGTGTGTGCATGTATGTGTATGATGAATTCGATTTATCACTTTTTTTTAAATTTGACTCTTTTAACTCCAATTTAAATTATCACGTTAAATTCTATCACTGTTTTCACTTCTCGAATCGCAGGAAGCGATTAATCATCCCGAGTTCCATTAGAGAAGTCAAGGACATTTTGCAATGAATTAAATGTTATTGAATTAAATGTATTTTTGTACAAATTATAATTTCAAAAACTGTATCCGGCAGTTACTACACATTGATGGTACAATATTATTAGTTATCAAAAAACACCGAGCAGTCTGTTTGGAACCATACACTTCTGGGTTAAATATATTATGCTCACTACAAAGAGATAAGCTGCCGCTATGCCGCATGATTCGCGCATTGCATTCCCTTCCCCGCGTTCTAATAATGCATCCCCGCGCTCTTCAGTAAGTTTGCTGTTTTTGGTATACATTGAAAATCAACCACTCACACAAGATGGCCCGGGTGCTTTTTTAAAATGAGCTCAACTTTGTAAAAGTTTCTGAACAAAAATATAGAAGAAAATTTGTGACGATATTCGAGTCAATAACGTAGATAATCCCATAGTAAGGATTATGATATGAACAATTCATTGTACAATGTCCTTTGGTACTTTTAGGTGCTATAAAAGCTTAAATTTTTGTTCACATGACCCAATTCCGCGAATCACATGTGTTCTAGGTTTGCTTTAACCTGTCTCTGTAAAGGTTTCCGCTAAATAATTGCTTGTAATACAATACTAAGGAGAATGTTAAATTTCTCAAATATTAAAACTCTATTTCAATTATATTGATTAACATTCGTAAAGATACTTTCATCATATTTTCAATATCAATGTAATTGAAGAAATCTTAAAACTAAAACTATGTATAGTAAATATTTTTTGTCTTTCATATGTTCAAAAATATATTTCTTATTTTTAACTATCGCCGTATTACTGTTATTATTAATGATATCTTGTAAATATATATTGTAATATTGTTTTTCTGATTTAGTAGTATTATATACTTTAAAATTACTTGTTGTAATACAAAATTCAATAGTACTTATATGAAATTTAAGTGTTAAAAATGTGAGGAATATAATATGCTACAGCTACATCTTCTCTTATATATATATATATAGAGAGAGAGAGAGAGAATTTGCATATTTTGTCGAATTCCATGAAAAGAATTTAACGAAATGTAAAAATACTGTTTCGAAATAAAGATGCAAATCTTGTACGTCGAATACGCAAGTGTGTGTACGTGTGTGTGGGCGGAACTAATCGAAAAACAGGATTTATAAGCGCGCGTGCCAAAATCCGCATTTCGTTCGCTAGGGCATTTCGCCGAATTTCTTGGTGTGTGTGTGTGTGTTTGCAGGAATCGCTTAAATTGAAATTCAAACAGTAAAAATGAGTAACCACCAACGCTGAGATGATTGAATGAGGTGGTGAAATGTGAGTAGACTAGAAGCAGGCCAGTCTCAAATCCAGATTTGCAGAGAATTCGATTTAACACCCAGCGTCGTGTCCAACTTATGGAAACAATTTCAGGATACTGGATTCTTCGAGAGAAAGCCTGGGCAAGGTCGTCCAAGAGTCACAACGGCCAGAGAAGATCGCCATTTGTTTATTATAGAGAGGCGTAACAACAGGGATGCTACAGCTTCTCGTGTCTCTCCTGAGCTGTATGCGGTCACAGGAACCCGAGTTTCAAGGGTGAAAGTTTCCATAAGACTTCATGAGAGAGAGGGCTGTTTGCAAGAAGATATGTTGTTTGCATCTCGCTCAGTTCTGCGAACAGGAGAGTCTGCTTAAAATGATGCAGAGATCATAGAGATTCGAGCTTGGATTAATGGGTGACTCTTCGATGATGAGTCTTGGCTCGTCTAACCAGTGATTCTCGCCGTATTTTCATATGGAGAAAACCAGACTCCCATATGCCCTCCAATGTCCAAGAAGTCAACCATTACGGCTGCGGAGGCTTGATGGTCTGGGCAGGAATCACGTTGGATGGCCGCACACACCTCTTTGAAAGAGGCATTGTGACTGCTGAGATGTATAGGGATGAGGTCATGAAGCCCTATGTTCGCCTTTTCAGGGTTGCAGTTGGTCTTGATTTCCTTTTAATGGATAACAATGCGAGGCCACATAGAGCTCATCTGGTCGACGAGTTTCGGTAAAGTGAGGACATTCTCCGAATGGATTGGCCTGCCAGATCTTTTGACCACAATTATGTAGAGCATGCCTGAAACGCTTTGGGAGCCCAATTGCAATTCGCAGCCCCCCTCCGAAAACCATCCAAGACCTGAAAACAGAGCTTCTGAACAAATGGGACCCTATTGTCACAGGAATTCATAAATTACCTTTTTTCAAGCATAAAATCACGGTGAGAGGCCTGTGAAGAGGAGACCATACTCCCTATTAACCCATTTTTTTTGTTCTATTCTGAAACTGCTGTTTCATACCTTGCTATTCCGATGAGTGTTACGCACGATCATGCGTGTGCATTATAACTGTTGAATGATTATTTTTATTTATTTATTGTATTATATCAACCCTATGTACAAACCAAATTTCATTAAAATCTGCCCAGTAGTTCTAGAGATAATCGACCAAATCGGAAAATTATCTTAATTTTGAGCACCAGTGTATATATGTGTGTATTAGAATTTGATTAAAAAAAACTTAGAAAACTTTTGATTTAACAGTGTTGTAAGTTTAATATCAAATGCTTGGAAATCAACATTTTCTTATAAATGCATTTTTTAAAACATCACTTTGGCACAAATCTTTTCATCCACTTTCCGATAAGCTAGAATCTAGAAATTTTGCACACAAGCTCAATTTGTGGATGGCGCAATTCAATATTCAATTATAAAACTACAATTAAAAACATTTTTTTAAGAAAACTTTAAAATAATTGCTAATTTTTTTTAAAAAAAACGAAGGCAAAAAAAAATATGAAAATAATGTATATAAAAAGAGTTTTAATAAAATTCAATATTTCTAAGCGCCAAAAGAATAAAAAAAAAAAAAGAAGCTTGAAATGTAAAAAATAATTTTTTCTTCGGCCATATAGAAATCAAACAAAAATGCACTGAAAATGACAGTTTATCATCACCATAAGTAAAAAAAAGTGAAGGAAAAGATCTAGCTGAGAGAGAAAACTTTGGATTAAAAAAATCGGAGTGTTATGCGCGATCATAAGTAAAGTTGTTAAACAGTTGGCGTGTGCACAACTATTCGGTTTTTTCAATCAAAAATATTCAGCTGGATTGAAAAATCTCGTTTGTTTATGATGATGATAAACTACAATTTCTGTACATTTTTATTTAATTTTTTTATTGGCTGAAGAAAAAACTATTTTTAACTTTTCAATTTTTTTTAAAACTCTTTTGTTTCATTGAAGTGCTTCTTTTTTAAATTATATATATTAATCGCCTTTCACAAATATGATTTATAATATTGAACATGTAAAGCATTCCCTGATGAGCACAATGAATTCAATAGATAAACAAACATCAAAAAAGGGAGATAAGAAAAAATATAAAAGCTTTCTAATAAAAAGTAACAAGAAACGAGGTTTAATTCCAAATTTCTAAACTCTTCCTAATGCCATAAATATATTTCTTAGACATTTTAAATTGTAAATGTACTGAAAGGGCTTGATTACAAGTAATTAAATATGAACACTTTTCTTCTGAAATGCGCGGATATATTCATTGTTTGTGATACTGCTGGCAGTCACATGTTGCATTTTTAAGAATACCAACTTGGATCTCATTGTAAATAATATGACCGCTGCTGCCTAGTAGTCACGGTCGCGAACTTGCGACAGGCATTGTTTCGTCAAGTCGTGAGTTCGAGTTTTGATGCCATTTAAGACCTGATGCATGTTAAATTTGTTAAGGCTCCAAATCCTCCCGTCGTTCTCGTCACTTGTGCAAGGCTCAAAATTACGAGGTCCATCGCAAATAGTCCTCTTGTTGCTTCAAATGTGACATTCATAAAACAATATATCAATCGATGACAACAGACTAAGGCATTTCGGATATACGAAAATACTACATTATTATGATGCACATTTAATGCATGAGTGGTGTAATACAAAATAATCAAAATAAACCACAAAACAGTTTTTCATTTTCATTTGAAAACCGTATAAATTAAGTACCATACAAAACGAGGGATCGGTGAAGTTTTGGTAACAATTTTAATATTCTAACGATTTTAACGTTGTGACGTTGGGCTGCTCGCGATTTTCTTTTCACTAACCCCGGGGGATCTTATCTATTTGAATTGCATAAGATTAAAAATTTCTTCTCAACCAAAATGAAACATGGTAAGGTAAATAAAATGAAGGTAGAAAAGAAGGGAAGGGATTTAGATGTAATGATATGAAAATGGAATGGAATTAATGAAAGGAGATAGAGGATAACGACTTGCTAACAGAGAATTGTAATCCAGATTGAAATTCTTCAATTAGTTTTGTAGTTTGAAGCAAATTCTGCTCAAAATATATTCAGCTACACAATCACTGTTGATGAGAGTTGTTACATTCAGAACGAGTGAACGAACAGTAAGATAAGATTTCCTACTTAAATCATAAATTAGAATTGTGAGTTAGGTTGGGATCCTAGAGAGAGAGACATTAGCTATATTCTATAGTGATAATTAATGAAGAATTAGTTTTGTTCTTGCATGTCTTCAATTGGAGTTTGGTCATTTTAATTTAATGTAAATTAATAAGATAAGACTCTTTAACCAAATAATGAAGGGTTTGCTAACAATTTTAACACACACGAATTTAAAAAAAAGAAAAAGCGCTGGATTTTAAAGTATCTTCATTAAATAAAAAATATTATTTTGAAAAAAGTTTGGGACATTTTTAAGAGTGTCACATCATTATCTAACTATTAAATTTAAAATTTCAAGAGTAATTTGCAAATACTAACAATGCAACAAATCGAGGCCAATCTCCGCATTGACTTCAACAGAAAATACTCGATTGCATCTGTCGCGATAGTCATGAACCGAGTCCTTTAAAAATATATAACGCTGATTCTTTTTCAGCTATTTCCACCTTATGACACAGAAATGGACCCAAACTCGGGACATTTTTTTTTTTTCAGTTAGAAAAACAAATGTCCACATATATAATCAGATTTCGTCATTATTCATATTCTTAAGACATCGATCTTTAATTCACAAACCTTACAGAAGTTAGTGTTCAAAACAGAAATGGACCAGTGAATTTAGATTTTTTGAAAGAAAATAATGAGAAATTTTGATGGACTTGGTTTTTATTCCGCGGAGGTGGGTTTTAAAAAATAGTGAGAGGAATTTTGGACAGAGAGTTCAAAAAAAATTGTGAGAAAAATTTTAGTGTGTGTTTGGACTGAAAATCATCCGGATTATTCTAGAAATGGAAGATAAAGTACCTGAGGAATACAAGTGTAGGGGAAGGAAGAGAAGGTAGGAATTTTTTGATTATTCATATTTGAACTAGAAATACTTAAGAAAAGAAAAATGTTAGGAATGTTATAAAAATGTTTGAGAATGCGATAAAAAATAGTTTAATTGAACTTTTACGTGAAATGTATGACACCTCTACAGACGGTTTTTCCGTATATTTACTAAAAAAGAAAACAGAGAACTCTGAGTATTTTAAAGAGGCATCAGAATTTGTCGTCGATAAACTAAATTGTACAGCAGAAGAACGAAAACGTACAGAATAAATAAATTTGGTGTTACAGACACATAAACTGGAAATTTAGCGATTAGAGTTATTACAACTGGATAAACAATTCGAATTGATAAAAATAAGGAATCGAAAATCACTTAAAATAGACTGTAGGGGAAATCAGACTCACATTCGACCATCGGAAGATATTCGAAGCCCGTGGGAGCATGCCCGCAACAGATGGAAGTAGAACTCGATGGACTGCTTAGTTTTGTGAGGACAACAACTCAGTACTTTGCCACTAGAGGCTGCATCTGTCAAGCAGTTTTCAGAAAGTCAGCTGAAGCCTGCTTGGCATAGCTTTGACGAAATTTAATTAATTGATTTGAATAAATAATAAATATTAAACTTATTTTATTTAAGTGTACTTAATTAGTGTTGATTTTTAAAATGATTCATGTAATTTATATTTCAGTTTTTGTGTTTTTTTATTGTTATCTCTATTAATATATCTATCTGTAAACAAAACTGTAAGTTTGTTTTTAAAAGTTTTGTTCTAAAAAACCGTTGATTATTTATTCCATGCTGTACTAACTTGCTATTGATGCATGTTTAATAAAGATCTAGTTACTGCAAAAGTGTAGAGAAATTATTTAAAATTGTGCAACTTAATTTAAGCTAAATCAATCCAACTGTATGCAGAAAGCACATAACAATTGGTGACCCTAGATTTATTTCTCTCTGCTGGATCAGTCAACATGCCAAATACAGAACAGTTGGAAGCAAGCGGCGTGAGTATTAAAATACCGCCATTCTGGTTCGACAAACCTGAGATATGGTTTTACAAAGTGGAAGCACAATTTAAGATTTGCCGGATTATTTCCGAGGAAACGATGTTCAGTCACCTAGTGGCACAACTGGAGCCGAAGGTCTTGGACGATATATGGGACATTGTTAAAGATCCTATCCCTAACAAATATACGGCGGCAAAGGAACGTCTGTTGAAGATTTTCGTCGAAAGTGAGAATAAAAAAATTAAACGTCTTCTCACAGGAATTGAGCTAGGAGACATCTTGCCTAGTCAACTGCTTAGAAAAATGCGCGCCCTCGCGGGTACCGACGTTTCGGAAAAAGCGCTACGCATACTATGGCTGGATAAGATGCCTGATTCGGTCAAGGGCATTGTCATAGTTAGTGAGGAACACCTCGACAAATTAGCAACGATGGCCAACAAGATCGTGAAGATGGCGCCGAGAGAAATAGATGTCGCCGCGGTGCAGAAAGAGCCCGTAGGAGTGGACCAACTCCTGGTTAAAATAGCTGCACTGGAAGGCCAAATAGCCTCATTAAAATTACAACGGAAATTTCGGAGCCCTAGCCCTTATCATCAACAGAGGAATAGAAGTCGCAGCAGATCGAAGCGCCGCTACAACCCACAAGGAAAATTCTGTTTTTACCATTTCAGATTCGGGAAGAAATGCCTCCCGGGCAAATGCGTACAGCCATGCAGTTTCGATGAGTCGGGAAACTAGCCCCAGCAGTAGACGCCGCGGCGAGTCCTGCTGCCGAAATTTTAGGCCGCAAATCCCGGTTATTTGTCAAGGATAGAGAAACAGGCTGTCAATTCCTTGTGGATAGTGGAGCAGACGTTTCAATTCTCCCTTGGACAAAAACAAAAGGTGAAAGCCAAGTCTCTAAATATACATTATATGCTGCAAATGGCACAGAGATCCCAACATTTGGCGTAAAGATGCTCACATTGGATCTAGGCCTAAGACGCCCATTTCAATGGCCATTCATTGTAGCCATAGTTAACTGAGGAATCATAGGTGCTGATTTTCTTCAAAAGTTCCAACTGCTGATAGATCTACACAACAGGAAATTAATTGATGGGGTAACAAACCTGTCAACGAAAGGGGAAGTTACTACCATTCAAGAAAATTATGACCTCAGCACTGTCAATAGAGCCTCCAAATATTTCAACCTGCTAAACTCGTATCCCGATCTAACTAAGCCTAACTTGGTAAACAGAATTGTCAAGCATGGAGTGGAACACCACATCCTAACTACTGGCAAACCGGTTTACTCAAAAGCAAGACAACTAGCTGGTGAAGCAGGAGTTCCAGTTTATGATTGACAACGACATTATCAGACCCTCCAAATCTCAATGGGCAAGCCCATTGCACCTGGTAAATAAGAAGGATGGCACATTAAGACCATGTGGGGATTATAGGCGACTTAATGCACAGACAGTACCGGATCGATATCCGATTCCTAGAACTGAGGATTTCAACTACATTCTGAAGGACAAAATAATTTTTTCGAAGATAGATCTTGTGAAAGCATACTATCAGATACCAATTGCTGAGGAAGACAAAGGGAAAACTGCCATAACCACGCCATTTGGCCTGTATGAGTTCAATACTATGAGTTTTGGATTGAGGAATGCCCCTTCAACTTTCCAACGTTTCATCACAGAAATACTGTTTGGATTGGATTTTGTATTTGCTTATCTCGATGATGTACTTGTTGCCTCATCTTCAGAAGAGGAGCACAAGGAACATCTAAAAATAGTGTTTGAAAGACTCCAGCAATATGGACTTAGAATTAATATTTCCAAATCAGTAATGGGAGCTGACCGAATAGAATATTTGGGATTTCTGATCATTGCAGAAGGTTCTCGCTCATTGCCAGAAAAAGTTGAAGCCATTATCAACTACAAACTACCATCAACTATTCATGACCTGCGGACATTTCTTGGTCTGATAAATTTCTACCAAAGGTACCTGAAGGATGCTGCTAAAACACAAGCAGCGCTACACGAACTACTGAAAGGAGCTAAAAAGAAAGACCGCAGAAAAGTGCCTTGGACTGACGACACTAGGAGAAACTTTGAAAAATGTAAAACTGACCTTGCGGAAGCTGCTCTTCTATCTTTTACAAGAACTGGAATTCCTTTATCACTTTGCACTGATGCATAGGATTTTGCTGCGGGCTCAGTGCTTCAACAGTTTGAAAATGATGGCTGGAAGCCTATAGCTTTCTACTCAAAAAAGCTGAATGATACACAAAGGAGGTATAGTACCTATGACAGAGAACTGTTGGGAATATACCTTTCTGTAAAACATTTTAAACATTTGTTAGAAGGCAATGATTTCACCATCTTCACTGATCATAAGCCTCTTACATTTGCATTTCGACAGAAAAACGAAAAAGCATCCCCAAGACAGCTACGACAGCTACAATATATTTCCGAGTTTTCAACTAACATTCAGCATATTCAAGGTAAAGATAATATAGTTGCTGATACTTTATCAAGAATTGAATCTGTCTCAACCATCGACTATGATACTATAGCAGAGAAGCAAGTGCATGATAAGGAATTGCAAAAATTAATGCAGGAAAGTTCCTCTTTACAGTTTAAACCCTCAACATTACCATCAGGTAAAACACTATGGTGCGATATCTCAACATCAAAGATTAGACCATATATCCCAGAGGAATTTCGAATGCAGATATTTCAACAAATACATGGTTTTTGTCATCCTGGAGTAAAGAGCACCATCAAACAGATGACTGAAAAATTCATTTGGCCAGAGATGAAGAAGCAAGTAGGAGAATGGGCTAAGACATGCATGAGATGCCAAAAATGCAAAGTAAACAGACACACTAAGTCAAAATTTGGAGTATACCAAATTCCAGATGGAAGATTTAGTGTTGTACATATAGATTTGATTGGCCCTCTACCACCTTCAGAAGGCATGGAATACTGCCTGACCTGCATTGATCGGTATTCTTCGTAGATAGAAGCAGTTCCTCTACCTGCCATAACTGCCGAAATAGTTGGTAAAGCTTTTTACAACAACTGGATTTGTAGATTTGGAGTCCCGGCTCAAATTATAACGGATCAAGGAAGACAATTTGAGTCCCAATTACTCAGATGTCTTGCTGCTATATGTGGTGCAAAAGTATCGCATTCTACCACATACCACCCCCAATGTAACGGGAAAATAGAGAGACAGCATAGGACCTTGTAAAGTGCTATAAAAGCACATAACAACATCAGATGGACTGAATCTCTACCAACAGTGCTACTTGGTTTGAGAGCTGCCATTAGATCAGACACAAACCACTCAATTGCCCAAATGATGTATGGTACCAACATCAAGTTGCCAGGAGAATTCTTCGACCCACCTACCATCAAAATGGACCAAGAAACCTTTGTCTCCCAGTTGCAGAAGTGCATGGAGCAGCTAAAAACAGTACCATCAAGTAGTGTCAACAAGCACCAAAAAATATTTGTGCATAAACATCTCAGATCCTGCTCTCATGTTTTTGTGAGAATAGACAGAATCAGAAAAGCCCTCGAACCACCTTATCAAGGACCATATAGAGTAGTTGAACGTTCTGAAAATTTTTTCACTTTATCAATGAAAAACAAAAATGTAAATATCTCAATTGACCGTCAAAAAACCAGCCTATTTACTGGTTACAGACAAAGATGACAAACCGACACCAGGTAAACAAACAGATGGGAATTCAGATAATAATCAAACAATTTCCAGATGTGGTCGGAAGATAAAACAACCAGTAAGGTTTAGAGATTAAAGATTTTATATTTATATACCTTTTGCTCAGTTATGTTTTGCATTAAAATCATTAAGTGTTAATTATGTTGTGATTATATAGATACAGGAACAATGTTACCATAGTATATTGCTTACATTTACATTTTGCCAATATGATATAATTTTGCAAATATAGTGCCTGCTCTTATTCATTTTATTGAATTAGTGCTAGAGATACTGGGTATTGCATTATATTACGTAGACAAGCGAATCAAATATTGCACTGATAGAATTTTGTGTACTTAAGTTATGTCAAACTCCTACCATGGTTTACTGATTATCGTAACTCAGTTACTGGTGAGGGAGTAATGTGAGGACAACAACTCAGTACTTTGCCACTAGAGGCTGCATCTGTCAAGCAGTTTTCAGAAAGTCAGCTGAAGCCTGCTTGGCATAGCTTTGACGAAATTTAATTAATTGATTTGAATAAATAATAAATATTAAACTTATTTTATTTAAGTGTACTTAATTAGTGTTGATTTTTAAAATGATTCATGTAATTTATATTTCAGTTTTTGTGTTTTTTTATTGTTATCTCTATTAATATATCTATCTTAACTGTAAACAAAACTGTAAGTTTGTTTTTAAAAGTTTTGTTCTAAAAAACCGTTGATTATTTATTCCATGCTGTACTGACTTGCTATTGATGCATGTTTAATAAAGATCTAGTAACTGCAAAAGTGTAGAGAAATTATTTAAAATTGTGCAACCTAATTTAAGCTAAATCAATTCAACTGTATGCAGAAAGCACATAACAGTTTCTTCGCGAGAGAGACGGAAGGAAATGTTGAAATCGGTGGAACTCCCAATAACACGCAATCCAGATGTGGACATCAAGTATTTGTCAAGCTTGTTGGAAAGAGGCACACAAGAGAGTCGAGTTACAAGCAGTGAACAGCCGCTTACAGGTCGTTGCCCCTTAAGTGGGGAGAAGAGTGTTGTGAAAGGGAGATGTTTGACTGTATTAACATGCACTAAAGACCTTTCTTCGGAGTGTTTTTTGCGTAATCCTACGTTCATAGATCCAAAAAAAAAACATGACTGCAGTAATGTTTTGGAGGGGAGACGAAAAGAAAATTGAATGTACTCAACCTCTACGGTGACGGATAGGAGAAGAAGAAACGGACACCAGTCACCGGATTAGGAAAGCTCGGGGGAAAGGGTAGAATTAAGGCTTCGGAGAATATTTTCATGCGTTATCTCCTACTCAAGGAACGTGAAGTTGCGGAACTTTTCTTTAAAAGACCTTTGAAATCTGTCGGAAGGAGAAGGATGCCAATTCGAAAACAGATCAGAGTGATGCAACGCACGAGATTTAAGGACAACAAAAGCCAAAATTGGAGAGCATGAGGAGCCAAATAGGACATCGTCATCAGCGAATCAACTTGGACTTTGGAAAGTCCAAGGAGTGGAAGAAATTTTGTGAGTTTTTGAAATTTGTGTACTTATTCATGTTTTTTTTCCTTTAGCTTTATATGTATTCCAAATTTTAATTGTAGCTGCTGTGAGAACACGAGCAGATCAGAATGGACGAGTGGGGGGATAGAAATTTGGCTGAAGTCGGCGCTATTCCCGAAGAGACTGTGCCGGCGTGGAACAGTGATGAGTCACTGTTGGGAAAGCATGGTAGACGGACAAGGGAAGTCCAGGAGGTGTGAGAAATGGGCGTGGAAATTAGATAGATGTTCCGATAAGAGCAAGGGTGCTGTAAACATATTGTTGCAGCATAGTAGTAATATTTGTCATTTGTCCAATTATATATTTATTAAATTATCCTTTATGACTAATCAGGTTTCATCATTATTCATAACCCTAGGACACCGATCCATAATTCAAAACCCGTGTGTGTGTGTGTGTGTGTGTGTGTGTGTGTGTGTGTGTGTGTGCGTGCGTGCGTGTGTGTTCGTCTTTCAGGTTAGAAAAAATCTCTGAATATTAATACAAGCCTATGTGAATAAACATGTGCATCCATTTATCACAATACGTCGTTAAAATTTTGAATCATGTGTAAAAAAAATGTTTATTTTAAAATAGATTCCGATTGTTCGTGATCTAAACAACGTTATACCAAGTCTATCAAGTCACTCATCCTTAAAAATTCCAGCATCACTAATGAGTTTTTTTTGTCCAGTGCATACAAGCCAGAAAATGATTCAAGGAGGCCTGATTTGATGTACATTTGGGACAAATAACGAAAATTTAACTACTATGAAGGAATGTCATCGCTTTTATATAGCCACTAAATAATCTGTAAATAACAATCTGCCAGTCTCTATCGCTTTGGAAATCCAGCAATGCCCCAAAGCTTTCCCCCCTCTACCAAACATAAAAAGAATGACATAATTTATTATTTAACACTTGGAGTTTAGTTGCGATTTTCCTGGAAAATAATATCCATACCCTGGAATTCACTCACATAAACAGTAAGATCTGATACCATCGTCTTAGTTAATTTATCAACAGCTTCGTTACAAAACAAGTCACTCTAAGCAGAAACGTAGTTAGGGTTTTCAGTGCCTGGAGCAACTGAAGATATCGCACTTCCTCCTCTTTGGCAAAATGCAATGGGAAAGGGAAAGAAACATTTTTAAAATATACTTGAAATAATAGTATGTTGAGAAAAAAATTACATATTTTTAAATTTTTATTGTTCAATTTTTTTAAACACTTTGATATGTATATTTCAATAATTCGCTAAATTTATACACAGAGCGAAACAAAATATTTAAAGGACAGCTTTGAAATTTGAAAATATACTTATTCAAAAATATTATTCACACATAATATTGCAAAAACTTAAAGATTATATTGGATATAACAGATCAATTGAAAAGTCCCCTGCCTGACACATAGATGGCGCTACTAGAATTAAATCCATATGTTTTTTAGTTAGCCCTAACCCTCAAAAGATGCGTGTATAAATTTGACAACTGTCGGATCATTAGTTTGTGAATTATAGCATTTTGAGTGAAGCAACTTTTGTTATTGTGAAAAAAAATGGATAAAAAGGAATTTCGCGTGTTGATAAAATATTGCTTTTTGAAGGGAAAAAATACAGTTGAAGCAAAAACTTGGTTTGATGCCGAGTTTCCGGAGACTGCCCCAGGAAAATCAACCATCAAGGATTGGTATGCTAAGTTTAGACGTGGTGAAATGAGCACCGAAGACGGTGAACGCCCAAAAGAGGTTGTTACCGACGAAAACATTAAAAAAATCCACAAAATGATTTTGAATGACCGAAAATTGAAATTGAATGAAATAGCAGACACTCTAAAGATATCTACTGAACGTGTACATCATATCATTCACGAATGTTAGGGTATGAGAAAGCTCTGTGCAAAGTGGGTGCCGCGCGAGCTCACTTTTGATCAAAAACAACGACGAGTGGATGATTCGGAGCGGTGTTTGAAGATGATCAAGCGTAATAACCCCGAGTTTTTGCGTCGATATGTGACAATGGATGAAACATGGCTCCATCATTTCACTCCGAAGTCCAATCGACAGTCATCCGAGTGGACTGCACACGATGAACCCGCTCCAATGCGTGGGAAAACGCAACAGTCGGCTGGCAAGGTTATGGCGTCTGTATTTTGGGATGCGCATGGAATAATTTTCATTGACTACCTTGAAAAAGGAAGGACCATCAGTAGCGACTATTACATAGCATTATTGGACCGTTTGAAGGACGAAATATCCGAAAAACGACCGCATTTGAAGAAAAAGAAAGTGCTGATTCACCAAGACAATGCACCGTGTCAGAAGTCAGTGAAAACGATGGCAAAAATCCATGAATTGGGCTTCGAATTGCTTCTCCAGATCTGGCCCCCAGCGACTATTTCCTGTTCTCAGATCTCAAAAGAATGCTCGCTGGGAAGAAATTTTCGTCGAATGAAGAGGTGATTGCCGAAACTGAGGCCTATTTTGAAGCAAAGGACAAATCGTACTACAAAAATGGTATCGAAAAGTCGGAGGGTCGCTATAATCAGTGTATCACCCTTGAAGGGAATTATGTTGAATAAAAAAAACTAATTTTGCCAAAAATTGTGTTTTACTATGGTAGGCCGGGGACTTTTCAATTGACCTGTTAAAAGAAATTATACTCAAAAATTTAAATTTGTATAAAGTAAAAAAAAAAAAAAGTGTATGGATAATGTAAAAAATTGTACGAGGTAGGATCCAAAAGTTTCTGGTCTGAGCCTATAATGTGAAAACTTTTTGCAGTAGAGCGGCTACGATAACGTTTCTGTGTTCTCCCCCTTTTCTAACAGTGGTTTGTTCCAAATCCCGTGGCCGATGGCTCACCACGAGTCGTATTTTGCACGCCGATGCATTTAGTGACTGGCAATTGAAAGAATTAGCATTTGGTGAGCAAAGGATGAATATCAAATGCTATGTTCGCTTGGGAAAGAGTGCTACGAAAACTTACGAAATGTTGAAGCAAGTGTACGGCAATGTTACATTATCACGAACGCAAGATTTTGAGCTCGTTTCAGCGAAGACAAGGAAAGTGTCGAAGACGACGAACGCTCCAGACGCCAGCAGATTTCCCTCACAACTGAAAACATCGAAATGGTTTCTGCGGTGGAACGTAAGAACAGGCTTCAAACAATAGCGCAAATAACAGAATCATTTGGTATATCCGAAACCACATGTCAACAGATACTGATTATGGATCTTAACATGCATAGGGTGTGTCAACAAATCGTTCCCCGTATGTTAAATGAAGATCAAAAGGCAATTCGAATGGAAATGGAGGGAGAATTAAGCTCGGCTGTTGACAAAGATCCTTCCCTACTTGGAAGAATTGTTACTGGAGATAAGAAATTGTGTTTTTAATATGATCCGCAATCCAAGAGAGCATCGGCAACGTGGAAATCACCACAAACTCCACGCACAAGCAGACATTCCGCCTAGATCGCTGTAAAGGGAAGGTCATGCTAGAGGTGTTCTTCGATATCCAGGTCATTGCTCATTTGGAATTTATCACTGAAGGACGCACAGTGAACAAAGAATTCTACTTAAACATCCTGCGTCGTTTGCGTGAGTGGATTCGAAAGAAGAGACCAAAATTGTGGTCTGAGAAGACATCGGTACTTTTACATGACAACACTCCTGCACACCGATCCCTCCTCGTCACTAACTTTCTTGCGAAAACGAAAACAACTGCTTTGCCACATCCTCCTAACTCCTCTGATCTCGCTCCTGTGACATTTCCTGAACTGGCACGTCGCTTGCAGAGTCGCCGATGCCAATCTGCAGATGAAGTTAAAAGTGCATCACAGGCTGAATTAAAGGACATGGCTAAAAATGGATTCCAGAAATGTTTCGATAACTGTTACAAGCAATGGTAAAATTGTGTTGTTGCTCAGGGTCTTATTTCGAAGGAAGATGTGTTTCAGCAATTTAATTAGTAATATTTCTTAAGTTATAGACTCAATCCGGGAACTTTTGAATCCTACTTCGTATAATGCTATAAATGCAATTATTAGCTTCAAAGAGAAGTTTTCGCAACTTTTTCTGCGACAAATTTATCTATGTAACTGTGTGGATAAGATACGTGCTTCGAAATCAGAAACAGATAAAAATTTATATGAAAAAGTTGTCCTCATACTGGTGGAGTGATGGAATGTGAATGTTTTCTTTTTTGAATTTTTTAGTGCATTTTACGAATGAAAAACAATTCATTCTAAAATTTTGTATCGTTTTGACGCCCCCTGGATACTGCGTCCTGGAAGAGATGTCCCACTCCCCCCACTTCACCACTGATCATGAGACAGAATCGATTGGATATAAATAACAGAATGGGCGGATAAATGGTTTAATTTATCGATAATATTGATATTTTAACAAGTTAAAACTCCCTAAGCAAGGCAGTATAAAAGTGAAATATGAAACTTATTTTATAGCAAAAAAATAAGAAATTGAATCAAAAATGAATAAAATATTTAAAAAAAAATTGCGTTTTTTTTATCGGGTATCGAGGTCAAAATGTATCAGTAAAGGAAATCTGAAAATTATCAGTATCTTCTCAATCTGAGGGGGAAAAAAAAAAACTAAATATAGGACCTATCTCTTTTTAATTCTAGAGAAGGGTAGTTTTATTGAAAAGAGACAAACTACTTTAAATAAGTTCTTATAAACTTTTTTTAGCGCTTCCCCCACAATCCTTTTTTTTTTTATTTGTAAAATTTCCAAAAAGAAAAAAACATATCCACTTACCTTTTCATCATCGTTACCAAATTTCATCGAAGTATCCATTTCTTAAAAGAAATGCAGTTCTTTAAAAAAGGAAAAGAAAATCCTTGACAAGTTTCTCAGGTAACAGGATAATACAGCATTTTAAACTTTCGTGCGTTTTCCCATTCATGCTATACAGGAAATGAATGGAAACCAAAACTAGGGAGCAAAAGATTGCGAACGACTGGACTCATTTTAACCAAAATCACAAATGAAAAACCATCTATGTATTCTCTGGACTCGTTCTTTTTTCACAGATCCCTCTTGGGTGCTTTTAATGCAAGGGAAGCGACGAAAATATAACAATGTTAAATAACAGGTTCCATATATTAAAAAAGAAGAAGAAAAAACTGCAGAACGGAAACCAAAACTTCCGAATGAAACTTTAGGCTGGGGATGACATGGATGGCTGGTTGCACATTCTATGAATGAATTGCAAATTCTTCACGTCCGGTGACAATGCCACAGTATAATGTACAGAAGTCCCTATGTTATTATGCAACACAGGATCTACTACATAAAAGTGATGGTGTTTCCCTTCAGAATCATTTTTAACTTTTTTTTTTATTCAGTGTTAAAACTGGATCAATAATAATTGAAGGTACTTTTAAACACGTTCGCACCTTAAATGTTTGTGCATTTTCATAAATACCATTTTTCCTAACATATGGATATATTTCAGGAATTAGTTGAGATCCAACAGTATCAAAAAGAGATATTATGGCTTAAATATTTAAAACAGCACACTTTTATAATGTTCTATGAGTACATTAATAATACTCGTAAAAAGTCGATTTTTTTGTTTGTTTTTCATCAGAAATCTAGAGATCGGAACAAAAACAAAATCCTAAAAGCTCGAGGAGCTTAAATCAACACAATAAGGAAATGAAACCATAATGCATACCTAAGAATCGATCGTTTATTAATTGGAAAAGTTTGAAGATAGAAGAGCTGTCACTTGACCAAGGTTCAGAATTAAAAAATCCGTCGTCGATAACTCTCGAGTTGCTTTTTAAATGCGATGTTAAAAACAACCGATTAATCTTGTATGAATTTCGCAGCTGTAAATTCCGAAAGAATTGTTATTTTAATTGGTTACAGAAGCAAAGAGCGTTACATTTAATTCAGAAAAAAAATTAAAAACTGCTATTAATAAACAAATATTTTCAAATAGAAAAAAATCTGCAGTTACTTTAAGTGACTCAAAATATAAAATACTGCGTGTATTTTGTAACATCATCCTAATACCAACTAAATATTTACATTTAATTGAAAATACAAGAGGACACAAATTCGGCAATGCTTGTAGTTCGATTTATAAAAAGGGAAAATTTTAAACATCTGCAAAGGCTGATCAAGGTCTTCAAAATTCATTTTGATAAAAATGAAAAAGTTTTTGATTTTTTTTATAAGAGGGAGAGTACTGCCTCCTATGCTTCAGTGAATTTTAAAACAATACAAAAACATAATATGTTTTCCCTGAAATAAAATGTCATAAAAAAAATCTTACTTTGCGCATTCTTTTTATTCAAAGTATCAAATCTTCTTTACCTCATAATTTTTTTTCAAAGCTAACTTATCAAATATTCTCTAGTAACATACAAAACAAATATCGGAATATCAGGCTGATTTAATAAACTCTTCTATCTCTTCCATGATTTTAAACCATAATTTTGACAAATAGACCGATGGATTTAAAGATTAATTGTTCATTAACGTTGCAATTTTAATAATTAAGTCGAGGTTTTTACTTCACAAAAACCAAATTTCACTGTGCTGCGCCAAACATGTATATCTGTGATCCAGACATTAAGCATGGGGGAGAGTAAAAATCTGTTGACAAGGGTTGAAAATAAAGAAGGATCACTAAGCTATCCCGGGCCGACTCCATAGGAAAGAAAAGATCACAAGACTAACCGACGGCATGATTTTCGTACTTACCGAAAGAAGGCAATGATTGTAACACGAGGTCTATTTATGTATTTTTCATTTTGATTATGATTGTAACCTTCCATCATAATTTTACGTTTATAAAACAGTATAAATATTTAAAACAATTATGAATTACATATCTTTAGGTACGATGATGCAAATTACTTTTATTGTTTTATAAGTGATCATATGCTTTGCTCTCTTTTTTGACAAATAACCCACTCCAATATTATATGCGTGCAGCGAAAAACCACTTATAAATATGTTAATATACATATTTCATGACAAATTATTAACAATGCAATTAGAAACAACATGAAGGCTATTGTAATTTTGAAACTTGGTTAAATGACCAAGACAACACCTGAACAAGCAACTCCCTCTCCAAACATCCACACCATACCACCGGGAGGATTCGGGACGTCGGTCAGGTTTAATGTGCATCAACCCCGCTACATTGCAGGTCTTTAGTGGCATCCGGGCTCGAACCCACGACTCGACAGACATAACGCCGGCCACGAGTTCGCGACCATGATCATTAGCCACCCTTCAATTGGCGAACCACGCCCCATACTTTTAATTTCCGCACTGCACCAATGTGACTACGAGTCCCAATAGTTTAACGTGCATTGACAGCATTTACGCTTCTTTCAATAATTACAAAAGGTAATAATGTCATATTTATAGCGTAGGATATGTTATGGATCACAAAAATTATACTAAATAATGCAGTCTTTTTCTCCCATTTATGAAATCGTATTTATAAAGCATAAATTTTCAAAAGCTTTAAAAAATAAATCATAATTGTACACAATTTCAATGGGGGAAAAAAACAAATTACTTAATTAAACACCTTATAAAATGTTTTTGAACTTAGATTTTTTTTTTTTTAATGCCACAGTTAAAAATCTAAATCTAATTCTAAATCTAACCAAAACCTAATTCTGACTTAGCTACCGTTAGATACATTTTGCGAGTCAAAATAATAACGATTTTGAATACAAATTATTTCTAAGGAAAAGTAATTAAATCAAAAGAAAGTAAATACATTCTTTTTTAAATTGCACCACAGATAGAAAATTATAATTGCAGCTTCCAGACTCCTAACTGATCGTTTTCCTAGTTCCTCTAACAAAAAGCAAAGCTATAAGAGCTTATTAAAAAGAAGATAGGAACGAAATTTTCAGTAAGAGGAAAAATTATTTCATCTATGCCAATCATAGGATGGATCCACTTGTATTCAATAAAAATGTAACACATTCAAATGCTAGGTGTCACTATCGTGTAGACTTATTATAAAAGAAAAATCAGAAAAACAGCATAGAACTTAAGATTTTATACCTCATTAGTACATTTATGATTCATACAAACTTTTGAATAAAAAAAAGCATTCAGTAATAACGATGAAAAAATAAATTACTTATCGAAAATGACTTTTTATTTATTTTTGTGCATACCCATAACATTATTTACGTGAGAGATACAATTACAGAACATTTAACTTTTAGTACAGCATATTCTAAAAGTCACATGTTCTGTAACTGAGATATCGAACAGGGCCTCAAATATTTCCAACAATATATATATTTTTTTAAAAAAGTTATAATTTTACTTTTTAAGAACAAATTCAGGAATCCAAATCACGCTTGATTACAATATTATTTTTAAGCTTGTTTTAATAAAAGGAAAACTTTTTTTTATAACATTCTGATATAAGTTTTTACAAAATGTATATCTTCAATCTAGTGCTAAAAAAAACCACACAACACCCCCCCTTTTTTTTTGGGGGGGGGGGGGGAGGAATGAATGCATTAATCTCAGAAGTTCTGAATAAACTTTTAATTTATTAATTTTTGAAAAAAATTCCATTTTCTCAGCAAAAACAAATCACTATAAAGTAATTACGAAACTCTTAATTCTAAAAAATACATATAGTCACATAAAAAGGCAAAAATATATAAACAAGAAAAATGGAATAAATTCAATACAAAAATAAAATAATCAATACATTAAAAGAATGAAACACAAAGTCTGTATCCAACAAACAGAAAAACTGTCTGAAAGGAACAAAAAATCTGTTTTATAACAGAAAATAACAAACATACAAATACACTGTCCGGCATTGAAAATGCATCACCATGAAAGAGTGGGCAAATTGTGATGAAAATTGATACACACAGATAGAGAATGCATACGTAATTATGTGATTTTATTTACATGAAGGATAATTTTTAAACAGCAATGCAGGAGAGTCAGTAAGAAATACCACCTGATGCAAATCCTTATGCGAACAACCATCTTCCGATTAAGATTGGGGTAGATCAAATAGACGATGGTCAATCACGTGCCAGATACCTTGATCCGCGGGAGATCAGAAATACTGCAGACCAAGGAAGCAAATGGACATGCCGCAATGTTTGTCTGCTGATGAATGGCGCTGTAGTCATGCGTTGTTCAGCTGGAAAATACCATTTAGCAGTGGCTGAATGTATTCAAGTATAATCGGTTGCAACACCTCATCGACATATCGTCCTGCTTTCAGAGTGCCTCTGATATGTATCCGGAGCAACGTACTATCTAATTAAATGACAACCCCAAACCTTAAAGTCATGCTAACAAGCGGTCTATGTTCAATAAGTGGTCAGAATAGCTCTATTTTTCTAACATTCTATATTGGCAACTAAAATGAGAAAAACAGAAACGAGACTCATTATGTCATTCCGATGTCCAAGAGGCTAGATCTTAACACCGTTGAAATCTTTCACGTTAATAGTTTGACTTGAATGGCAATCTTCATATAGATCAGTTTATGTGCAAGCCGCTTACAGCCAATTGTCGTGAAACTGTTCTCTCAGATATAGGAGCACCCAATGCTCCCTACATATTTTGAGAGTGGGATTAGCCGTCTCATCCTTTCGGATGTATAGATCCGTATATTCTGTTGTACATCTGGATGGACCTGGTCTTTTGTGTTGAGTTATATTTCGTTCTTTAATCCATCTGGTTGAAATTCTATACAAAGTATATACATCTATGAATGTTTCAGCAGCAATATGATAAGTTCAACCTACTATACTTTCGCCTACAATCTGAGTCTTAATATAATGACTGATTGCCAGAACTGCCTTCGGAGCCATCTTCCAGATATACTTTATCCGTATTTTCGGGAATGTAGAACATCTCGAAAGTCTAGATTCCTTAGGCGATAGAGAGTAGCGACTATTGGTTCATCTAACGTTTCCTTCCTTTTTATTTACGCTACATGTGACAAATTTATATTTCAAATCGCCTGCTTTATTGTTTGGCTGCCTTTCCCCCCTGGAATTGATGTATTTATATAGTCGAATCCATAGGGTGTAGCATTTTCTATGTTGGACAGTATATATAAATGTACGAGGGTAAGTCAAAAATTACTTACACTTTATGGTCTACAACTTCATTAAACAAAGATAGGTAGTGGTTGTATGAGCCGAGTTGGCCCGTCTTTGGTCACGTGTGCGGAATTTAATCATGATCACTTCAATTGTCTAGCTACCACAGTATAAGCATGCCAGCTCTGCTATCAGATTGCACCAAAGAGGAGCAACAAAGAGTGATCAGTTTTTTGTGGTCAGAGGGTGTGAAAGGTACTGAAATTCACTAGGGACTTTTGTAACAATACGGGGAAAGTGCTTTGTCTCGTAAACACGGTTATTATTATTATTTTTTTCTTTTTGTCGATCAAAATGTTTAAAAGTGGCTGAATGAGCGTAACACGCACATCCACACAAAAAGAGGGAGCTGGGCAGCCGTCAACCCCAACCACTGATGACAACATTCAGCAAGCACGAGAGATGGTTACAGCAGATAGGCGAGTCACCATAGATGAGTGAGTGCGCGAAGGATACCTCGAATGCTTACCGCAGCAAACAAAACCAAACGTTTATCGACAACGTTTGCTGGATCGCTTCTACGCGAAAGGCGACGCTTGCTTAAGCAGAATAGTGACTGAAACGTGGGATCATCACTACGAGTCTGAATCGAAATGCGAGTATGAAAAAAGCCCTATACCGGACGTGTACTTGGACAGGGGACTACCGTAAATACTAAGCGGTTCAGTGATTTGTTGGCCAATAAACTGAAACCAGAAATTAGAAACAAACGTCGTAGTTTACTCTCAAAAAAAGTTTTGTTGTTGCAACATCCAGCCGCACCTGGTTCATAACAAAATATAAACAATCAACAGGTTGGTTTTGAGACCCTAAAACACCCTCCCTACAGCCCAAATCTCACTCCCTCAGACTTTAATCTCTTTGGACCGCTCAAGGAAGCTTTGAGATGTTGTCGATTTGCCTCAGTTAGTGAGTGAATGTAAAGTTTATTGACGCAAGAGCCAGATATGGCTATGCTGCGCCAAACAAGATTAAACTGTGGTCAAGACGTGAAGTTGAAAAAAATATCAAAAGTGGTTGACAAGGAGGCCTCGAAATAGAGAAGGATTGCTAGGGTATCCTGGGAGTGCGTCACCCGTGTTTACCAAAGACAGTAAACCCCATGGGAAAGAAAAAGATCACTAGGGTGCCTCGGGGTCATGATGCCCATACTTACCAAGGAAGGCAAGTCCCTGAGGTCCCCTGATATAATCCCCAGGGGCAGGGTGCCCAGCTATACCCCCAGATTCTGGGTTCTCATTTTAGTCGCCTCTTACAACATGCACGAACTACAGTGACACTATTCTGTCATTCCCGGTCACCACAAGGATCTCGATTTGCCTCAGACATGGATGTTCGGCATGTGGTGCAAAAGTGTGTGGCTTCACAACTAACCGAAAACCTTCTGCCAGGAAGGCATATGGAAGCTTACATTTCGCAAGACCAAGTGCATTGCTGGTGGATACTATATCGAAAAATAATGTATCTGTTGTACACCTATCGCTTTAATAAAGTTGCAGATTGAAAAGTGTAAGTAATTTTTGACTTACCCTCGTATGATTTTTTTTGTAAAATATGAAATAAAAGTTTTAAACATAAAACTTTTTTTTCTCCTTCTAACTAATAATACAGCAATTCACAGTTGATGATATATAAATAAATAAAATAAAAAAGCTTCATGAAAGGTGCAAAAACAGTATATATTTGGTATTTAAAAATTACTTAGAAGTGTATTGACTAAATTTTTCAAAAACATTTAACACAACACATAAAATTAAATGACAACATAACAAATAACAATAGTTTTTAAGAACAATTTTATTTAAAGCTATACACACTTAGCACAGAAAATGTAACAAAAACTCACTATCTCTTCATATATTGCATTTCTGAGAAGATACAATCACTGATAAAAGTTTAAGGTCACAAGATTTTTTTATCTTATTCAACATGTAATAGAAGGGGGAAAATACTACACTGGCAAATAATGTAATGATGTTAGAAACAGAGTATGTATATCTTAATTCAAGGGTTTAGTTTGGCAAAACAGAATAGTTGTGAAGTCTAAATAAGCATGCAAAAGGGTGTGACAAAAGTTTACATCCATATATTATTTTGCATTTGAAAATTTGTTTAATCATTTTACTTGTTTTCTCTATCGATAATTATATAAAATGAAAAGAAAAAAAAAACAGTCTGGTTTCATGTGTTTTTTTCTTCCAGAATTAGTTAACTAACATAGCTTGATTGTTATAAGAACATGATCAACTTAAAAAAATTCACCCCGATTGAAGTGGAAGAAAAATAGCTGATGCAATAAGTCCATCAAAAATGTGCATGAATGATTATCTCAAAGATTCTTGCAATTATAGTTGCAAAAAGCATTCTGAAAGAAAAAAAATCAACACCTGTTTAAGAAGAATAAATGATTTTGCATTAAACTTGACATAAAAAATATCTGTTGGACAAATTTTGCTTGAACTTCTACTAAGATGTCATGTGTGAACAGTTTAATGTTGACTTAAAACTGATTTTGGTTTTATCTGGACCCATGGATAATGGGAAGAAAAGCACCCTTTACCAATCAAACCAAACAGATTTGCTCGAAATTATATGTCACTGATTGATAAATAGAAAACTGAAATTTTTTCAGATGTAAAAAAGTTTAACATGGATGCCCTAAGGAAATAAATTATTATTGGTCTGATTTAAAGGATGACAAATATCTTTAATCTCTAAGACAGTACGGAAATGCTTCTGTCACAGTATGGGCTGCTTTCAAATACTACGGCCCAATGGATATCACTTTCATAAATGGTAGAATGAACTGCATTCATTATCAATATTAGGGGGTATTTACTATCTATGTCACCAATTATTGGTGGTCAACAATAAATATTTCTTCTAGATAATGCATCTATATATTGTTCTAACTAAATTGACAACTGTGTCATTAGAAGCAAATAGTGTCTACATAGAATTTTACAACCAGAAGCCCAGAAATATACCCCATGGAGAATGTATGGTGATATTTAGAATGTGCTATTTACTGTAACAATCAACAGTACTAGTGTTCCACAAGTGAAAGCATAGATATTTAAAGAGAGAGGAATAACATAACTACAAACTTATTTTACTAACTGGTTGACTCAATTATTTAAAGTAACCATGAATCATGGTGGTTCATTTAAGTATTCATGTTGTTTTCCCTATTTCCAGTTGTGGTTAAAAATTATGTTTCACATAACTCTTCCTATTTTATACTTCTTTTGAATAAATGAAAAATTTTAATGGTCAGACTACTTAACATGCAGTAAACTTTTAATTTGTACTTTATATGATTTTTATTGTATTTAAATCATTTTCATTCCTTTAGGGTTATATTACAACAAACATCTAGAGGCCTTAAAATTTTATCAGATTTCACTTATGACATGGAAATATAAGTTTAAATGATATAGAAATGGGCAGATATATATATCAGCTCACATTTTTACACTAATGAATGCATAACTTACATTTGGAGGGGGGAACTTAATAAGTAAAACAATTCAAAATAAAATTCATATGAATATACTCTTTTTATTTAAATATAAATTAATAGAAATGTCTCTTTAAGTCATTTATATTTACTTCTATATTATCAATGTGATAAAAAAATAAGTTTATTTTTTAAATTGTTATGTATATTACCAACAAATGTTAAATATTACATCAAATGCATATCTTCAGTACAAAAAGAGATGTACAAAAACTAAAATTTAAATATATTACAAATATATATTTAAAGAACAATAACTTGATTCAAAATATTGATTAGAAAAAAATCAGATTTCAAAAATATGAAAATGTCAGATTGAAATGACTTTTCAAATATTATTTATTTTGCATTAAATATTTATACAACAATATAGTCTATAATAGACTCTTGCATTCCTATATCAAGTCCTTAAAATACTTAAGCAAAAAACAATTTCACACAGCAGATGAGTCACACAGCAGACTTTTAAACTATCATTTAAATTTACATATTTATATTTAAAGATTATTTTATTAAATGATAGTCTAGGTAAAATGTCAATCATTTGATTATTTGCATTAAACAGTATAGAAATAAAAACATGGTCTGATGTCTTAAAATATCACTACACTGTGCAAATATGTCAATAAATATGATGAATTAATATCTTGAAGAATCATGCAGGATCACCATTCGGTTTACTCTCACTATCTGTTAGCATTCCGCCATTTAACTGCCATAATGGAATATTATTCTTTTTTATAGCAGCCTGAAATCAGAATGAGAATTTAGTATAATAAATGAATTTAATATCATGAACCAAGGCATGCAAAATAATTTTAAATGGATTACTTTCTTATTATGCTTAAATATTTTGCTGGATTACACTTAATTTTAGCAGTGAACATTTTACAACAAATTTATAAATAAATATTTTAAAAGCACAAATGAATAAATACTTCGATATTACTTTTAATAGTTTTTTTTAAATCCAAACTAATTTATGATCAATTAAATTTTTCAAATAAGAATACATGAAATTAAAGAAATTTAATACCTCAAAAATTTGAACACAATAACTACCTCATCTCTCTAAAGTTTAGAAACAATATTGAACAAAATAAGTTTTTATTAATGCAATATTTTAACATGGTATAATTACACGAAATAAAATAAAAGTAGATTTTATGATACACAAACTGAAGCATCTTTTCTAATGACAATTTTTTTCTTTTCTTTAGTAATTTCAATTAGGTTTAGAAGGATTTTAGCATTGGTTCAAAAATTCAAAAGTAACAACATAAATTAAATTGGATACATTTAAATGGAAAAAATTCAGTTTTGATTTCATTTTGATGTAGAAATCAAATACAAAATGGATATAAATAATTGAAAATGAATCTAAAGGTCAGCCAGTCCAAAGGAGTCATTCTAGTTCAAAATTGCTTATCCTTACAGAATACTGTTCTTTTACCAATGTTGAGCCATCAAAGACTAGGCTGAGAAAACTTATCTAAAAGGGTTAGGTGCATTTCCTTTCAATACGTTCTTCTGATTATAACCTAGATTGCCTGGATTCATTCTACACATCTTACTATGAAAGGACTTTGAAGCCCAGTTTCATTTTAACATGCTATAGCCATTTAACACTGGCATTACTATATACAACAAGACATTTAGTGGAATCTAGCAAACTCAGCTTCATTTGTACATTATTGGGTAAGACCACTCAACTATGAACATTTTAAGACAAGTTATTAACATTTTCAAGTTACAAACAGCAACTGACTATGGCTGTTGTTTGTAACTTGGGATACAGCAATTAAGCAAAGAAAATATTAAATCTTTCTATTTTATGTACATAATTATTGTAGTGTTCCCTTCCCCACCAAGCAATGATTCAAAAGCCTCCACTATGTGGCGCTGGCAGTACGACCCGCAAGGAGGGAGAAAAATAGTTTGGTTTTCGTATTGAAGATTTTTGTAACATGGGAGCAGTTAAACAGACCTCCCTGGGATTGATAAACACCTAATTTAAACTTCAATTATGGTTTTACTAAGTTTTAAAAGTCATAACTCATTTCACTATATCTTCGAAACCATAACCAAACATTACAATTGTATAATGAGAATTATTTTCACCTTAATTCCCAACTACTGCTACATACACCCAATTCTTTTATTACATGGTCTTTTTTTACACAATTTTGAAATAACACGACACACCAATATACTTTCTTACACGAATTTTTGTTCTAGCATGAAACCCAAAAATATTTTTTTAAATTCTAATTTTGACAGTGTAATTAGAAGATGGTCGATTTATGTCCAGACATGTGTGAGTGACTTGGTCTACTTCATGGCTTGTTTACTTTGTATTCTGGAGTTTCAGGGAATATCCGAATTTTATAATCACTTTTTTTCTTCATTTCATTGTACTTCAACTTGAACACAGCATTTCGTTCTTCAGCCTTAAATGCTTGTTGGATAATTTTTTTTTTTGCCAGCATGTATCAAAATTAGAAGTTTTGTAATACCAAAATCAGCTATGTTTTCTGAAATTATAACTCTATCAAATGCAATTGGTGGCGAAGGTTTTAAGAACATACAAACGGCTGACACCGAAGAATTGATGCAAGAAAGCACTTTGGATGAGGACGATTCAATTGAATTTATGAGTTTATGATAATAAAGAAGTCGACGATGAGGAAGTCAAAGGTGAAATTCAGCTATTAACAGCTGATTTAATGCACCAGGGCTTGAAATTTGCAACAAGAATGGAACAACATTTTCTTTCTCATGATCCAGGCATAGAGAGTATTAAAATTTCAATATAATCTTAAGTTTTGTGTAGCAGGAATTATTTAAGAAACTTGGAAAAATAAAAATAGACTTTGTAACCACAAAAAACCCAACAATGATTGTTAATAACAAATAAAATTCTTCATATGAATCAAAGTTGACAGTTGTGCTAGACATATCTGACACATCTACTGATGATAACATTTTTGATCCAGTTCGTAAAAAATGTGCACATGTGTTATCAAGTAGCGATGAATAGATAATAGTAATTTTATTCCTAATTTAAATTTTTGTATGTTGCATGTACCAATAGACTGAATTTTCACTGTACACTAATGAAAAAAAATTTGTAATAAAAATTAATTGTTTTTTAAAAATGTAATATGGATTGCATTACTACTTTTTTTTGCATGGTTTTGGGGGGAAATATTAGAGATTTTTTTCATCATACAGGATTTTTTAAAGTTGTGGAACATTCTCCAAATTTATCATATGTTGCATGCATTTTTTTACACATTTTTTTTGCATTGCTTTCTAAGGAATGTATCTACCATGTAAAAAAAAAAGAATCAGGTGTATGTGTTAATCTATACACAATCATAAAAATAAAAATAAACTTTATTTAATAAAAATCATCATAACTTGTTGATTTTCAGATTTCTTTAATGCATTGCATATTTTTTAATATATTTAAAGAATCAATTCTTGTTTCAGTTACTGTAATTTTTATAAGCTAAAGTTATTTTTAAACTAATGTTAACCATTTTATATAATCATATTACAATAAACCAAACATGTGATTCCTAATTTTTGAGCCATGTCTAAAAGCTGAAAATTCAGATTTACTTCTGATAATGCTTCATTTGAAGATTTGAGTAATTTGACTTTTATTTGAAATTCATACATAGGATTTAAAAGTCACACTGGAGCAAAAGAGCTCTAATTTTACTTTTAAAAATAATAAAATTTATGCATTTTTCAACTCAAAGCAAAAAAAAAAAAAAAAAAAACTTGTTAAATTGACAGAGGAATTATTTTCTTAAATTAAAAGACTGTTTTTATTAAAAAATTATACCAGAGGTATTGAAAATAAAATTTTGTACTTAATGAAGAAATGAATTTAATTAGGAAAAAGAAAAAAATTTCTGAAGCAAAAGAAAAAAAAAGTGGATATTGAAGTAAATAAACAATGGGAAGAACAAATCAAGATTAGAAATTCACTGTGAAACATTCAATAATGCACAAAAAAATAAATAAATAAATAAACTAAAAAGTTCAGTCAAAGAGAATTATGTATAATTTTCAAAAAGATATTATACATAACATCCAATCATCCAAATTAACAGAAATATATAACATTATTATTATTATTTTATTCCTTGAAAATGTATTGACACGATGAATTTGTCATCTTTTTCTGATATTAAAATTAACTGAAATCATATTTGAAAAAATGTTATGGCAATTATTCCAACTTCAGAAGATCATCCCAACTATGTGATGAAAAAAAATGCAAAGCCCTAAATTAGCTTTTAAAGTTAAACAAGATCAAGTTTCAGCATTAAAGTTGTTCGATTATTAAAATCGAAATGATTTTTAATACCTAACTCAGATATAGATAACAAACATTTAATATTGTGACAAAGATATCATAGAAATTTTAATATAAAAAACTGTCATAAGATTTAATTCCTGGAAATCTATAACAGTTACCAGCTGTAATGATTAACAGTAATGTGCCCATCTTATTTAGCAATAAGAGTGGCATGTATGACTATATAGATAGAATTTGGATGAATTCTTGAAATTTCTCACACCCAGTTAACAGTCTAGAATGAACTACCATGATTTTTGTAAACTCAGTTAAAGTCAAAGAGCTCAAGCAAAATAGCTGTACAATTAAAGTAAATATCAGAATATCAGGCTTTTCCATCAATGTTTAGAACTGTTTTTTTTTTTTTTTTTTTTACATTAATAAACTACTGAAATAATAATAAATTCAAAAGCAAAAGACAAAATAATACTAATGAATAAAAGCAATTGCTAAAGATATGACTTTCTTAAGAATATTCATCCCAAGAAAAAATAGACCTTCAGGATGTATGCTACAAAGAAAAGGATGCTTAGCTCACAACCTTGGTGCAATTTTTGAAACTGTGCTAATTATATAAATTCAACAAAGTGCTAAATGGCAGAATATGAGGGAAAATTTTTTCTAAACTATGTAGCCAGTGGATCCAATAAATGTATTAAAAACTTCATAATCATCAAAAATATATATTTCACATTTCATTACAACTACATATTCTCATAAAATTAATCCTTCTGCTAATTAAATCACATCAAAATAAGTTTTAAAAATGCATCTTGGTCTTCAACAAGAATGCGGGGGAAAAGTGGCTGTATTTTAGAAAGTATGAATTTTAATAATCACACTAGCTATATGTTTTAATTACACATTGTTGTCCAAGATCTCTTAAAATTCCATCTGGATCTTTTTAAAATAAATTTAATGAAATTCATAATCAAAATAAAATAAATTGCATGTAGTAATTTATTTAAAAGCTTTTCAGATACTTAAATAAAAAAGACTTCATTTATAACAAAATATAGTAGCTTGGCTTAAAATGGCATATACTTAACTCCACTGCACTAAATGAAATATGAAAAAAGTATTACTAACCTATCTTGCCAGTAGATACGAGGAATATTTTATCATCAATGTTATTTTCACAAAATTAGATGCATTTATTTCTACATAGACTCCAGATCTATCAAATTACTAATTATAACCAAACAAATCTCTCTCCAAAAGATTTGTCTTTTTTCTAGCAATGTCATTCATATGAGAAAACAAATATCAGAAAAAAAATCCCATCAAATACTTCCATGTCATTTTCTTAACTGGTAAAAGTTTTAAACAAATTTTAGATCCAAGTGCAAATAATACTCTTGATTGGCCAAAAAAAAAATAAACGTTATGTTTTCTGAACATGTGCAAATACCCCCTAAAATAATGAACACTGCATTGACAAGAGAAGGATAAATTTTATGATTGATGTATAACAACCATGTTTAACTAGGGAATTGAGGGCTGTCATATTTGGCAATTTATCTCCAAACCTTTTTCCTTCACAAAGGGTGTGGGCACTCCAGTAATGGTTTTCATCCAATATGACCCAAAAACAAAAAGGAAAAAAAAAATTTGTTAACTTGTTTGTCCTCCAACACTTCTTTACAAATAAGAGCAATTTTTATGTTATGCATGCTAAAAAATTATATATAAAGAATAGTCAGATTATTGTTATCAGATACGAGTTTTTTCATACTTTAATATTCTATCATCATTTAAAAATAATTAAAAATTCTATATATATAGTAATTTATTTTTCCAGATATTCAAAATAAAATTCCTAAATACTTCGTGTTTATTGCATTTAATTCAGGTTCATCACATCTAAAAATTAAGAAAATTGTAAAACTACATAGCATCATTACCTTTAAGCACTTCTGATATTCTTGGAACAATGGCTCACAATCATTAATATCACCACTTTTGTTTTTCAAGAATTTCTCTGAATACCAGGCATTAAAACATGATTCATAATTTTGTTTAAGTTCTTTGCAATCTTTGCCTATGCTATCCATTTTCATACTTCAAAGAAAAGTCCCAAAATAACAGATGTTATCTTCAGATTTCACTTTAATCTATACAAAAGAAATTGAGAACTTTAATAAATGCAAGCATTAAGCTTGATGCCACATATGCAGGCATACATGTTAAAAATTAGATAGTTTTTCTAACAACATTAAATGCTCTATTTAACACAAAGTAATAAATACATGAGAGATACAAATATCTATTCATATCCTACTGATTCTATTCATATTACATATTCATTTAATTTGAATTTTGAAATAAATAAGGTTTGATAATTATTAATCTTTTGAATAAGCAAGACAATTTTGTAAAAATAATTTTTTTTACCTACAACTGTACAACAGTCTCTGAAAAAAATTATACATTTTCAGTACTTGAGTAAAATCATGTCAGTTATGAATGTTGATAATAATCTCAAACTCACACTAATGATTCTGTACTCAATTACACCAACCTAAACATTGTTCAGCAGCATTTTTCTGGTTTGGCAAAAAAAGTCAAAGTGATTTTACACATGAAACAATTTTTTCCCCTCCATAACTAGCTTATAAAACAAAATTTTAAATAAGGAAACTAAAATATCATCTAAATTATCCTACAATTAAAATAATTTTGGGATTAAAACCTCTGAGGAAAAGAAATAATCCTTATTACTTAGATTAATAATGATGATTTCTACTTTCACAGAACAAAATAAAATAAAAGCATATAGAATTGTTTATTTAAGCTATATTTAACAAATAATAGTGTTTTACTCAAGGATATTTCTAAAAGATTTTAAACATCTTGGAATATCCATTAAGTTAATAAACAAAGATTGATAAAGTTTATTTGAAATATAGCAAGGTTCACTAAAGGTGATTTTTTACAATGCTTCACCATTCCCATTCAACTATGATTTATACATATTTATCACATTCTATCTCCAATTTTCAAAAGGGGGGGAAAACTGTACTGTATAAGAGCTAAAATCCTACTTTTCAGAATTTAGTTTAGTTTTTATTAATGTCACACTAGAAGCAACACAAGGGCTATTGGCGACGGACCTCGAAATTTTGAGCCAAGGTCAAGTGACGAGGACGACACCTGAGCTGGAACCCCCTCTCCTAACATCCACACCACTCCAACGAGATAACTTTGGGCCCCGACAGATTTAACATGCATCAGCCCCAGCTACACAGCGGGTCTTTGGCGGCAAAGGATCAAACCCGCGACTGAACGAAAACCGCCGGCCACGAATCCGGAACCTTGACCACTAGGCTACAGCAGCCTACTTTTTAGAATATCAAGCACTTAAATATAAAGAAAAAACTCTTTTCAAAACTTTTCACAGTAAGGCTTATCAATTTAAAATTAGACATCTTGTGACATCATTTTATGTGGAGTGAGGTGAAATACAAGAGCCAATATGCACAATCCAATGCAGAATTACAACAATCCATTTTTAAATCCCATCTAAGCCAATTAGATAAAAGCTTCTTTTTTTTTAATGGAGGCTACTTTCCATTTCTTTCTAATATTCTTCTCTGGAACAAATGGAGTCTATTTTAAAATCTTACTCTCCCAAAAAACATTTGGTTCAAAAGAGTTAGTAATGATCATTATAAATAACAGTATTTTTTCCCTCTAGATATCTTAGGATCAATGGTAATACACTATTAAGAAGCAAAAATATTTAGATGCAAATATAATTATATATAAACTTGCTAACTTCAAAAATACTTTTGCATTACAGACATATATGTTCTACAATTAATAAAACATTTCGAAATGAACAATCCTTTTTTCCCAATAACATTAATTATTCATTCCAGCAGAGAGTGTGTTATGTTCTGAAAAAGATTACAGACGAGCAATACAAAAGAACATATGAGTTTTTGAGAGAAAAGAACGGGTTTTTCCGCTGTACAACAGTTTATACAGAAGGGATTTTTCACAATAAATGTCATAGAACATGTGGCACAGGATTAAGGATTTTCTAATATAGACAGAATCTAATAGGGATTATTCTGACAGATTTATGACTGTGGGAAAGGGGATTAAGCAAATTTTATGAGCGTGAAATTTATTACATAAAAGGATAATTTGAAATTGGATCAGGAAATAACAATGAACTCTTTACTTTTGAATTAGGGAATGGGATAAAATAGAAAATTAAATTATTATTGAGATAAATTATTAAATTAAAGTTCAATCATTACACACAAATATATATATATATTCCCTCACAATAATTGATTTACTTAAATTATAATAAAAATATCAAAAAATGGCTAAGCTTTTTAAAATAAAAAATAGTTTATTTGCAATTAATTTTTATTTGCATTTTTACAATGTGCACTATTAGAAATACATTTTCCTTCATTCTGACATGTTTTAAAAATATTGAAGCTTTATTTGATACCTAGTTTTATAGCTAATATCTCTCTTAAAACTCAATTTTTAAGCTTCATTAAAATTCTTTGGAGGAAAAAAGCTATCCACTATACTGTTCATTACATACATAAAAAGTTAATGATTAAAATTGCAAAAGTTAGGAGAAGGGGGTGCCAGCTCAGGTGTCATCCTCGTTACTTGACCAAGGTTCAAAATCACGAGGTCTGTCGCCACTAGCCCTTATGTTGCTTCTAGTACAACGTTAATAAAACCCAATCAAACTAATGATCAAAACAATGAGGAAATTTCTAAATTGAGAAGCAACTACTAAAAATTATTTTAGCATACATTATGAAAGCAAATAAAATAAAAATCAGCTACTGTACAGTAATTGGTGTTATCATTATAAAAATAATATGAGGTGTAGATTCATTTGATAATAATATTAATTTCATTTTGCTGCAATTAAGATGACAGAGAAAAAAAGCAATTGGAGTATTTTCATTCCTATAAACCATTTGAAGTGCTCAATACAATACCAAATTTTATTATTTCCGATTTTTTTTAATTAATTGTTTTTGGCATTGAGAAACAGGAAAATGTTATTTAGACAGTAACATATGACTTGCTTCTCACAATAGTACAAGGACGATTTTGAAACTCATATACAATAAAAAATAATTAAAGCAAAATAACAAAAATAATTATTATGCTAGTCATAATCTATGACAATTTTATATTTTATTTTCAAAAAGTATAAAAGTCGATTGTTGGAATACATAAAAATATATAGCCTATGTTTACTCAACTAAATTATCAGAGTAAATTAAAATTCCGTTTAATTTTTAACCAGTTGTAAAATCTACAGATGTCATTTTGTCCTACCTATAATATGAAATATTTAAGTGCAAATAGAAGTCTTTGTAACTTCAATGCAAAATTAAATTTTTTTACATGCTTCGATTTAATTAGAAATAAATTGTTTTTATAAGATTTACTCGATTACATATTGATACAACATAAGTTTGTTCTCCACAAGTAACATAAATAATTTATATTAAAAATAAATTTTAAAGAAAATATCAGAAAAAAGGAAAATTCATTAGAATAACTCAATTTAAATATCATGCTATAAATACTCAACAAAATTATTTTCTTAACCGGTATTTGCTTGATTCTTTGTTTATAATCATAGTACATCAAGCAGTTGTTAGAACAAGGAAATATCATTTCATAAAGAAAATTAACTGGATGAGTCACAAACATAAGCAACCAATGAAAATGTAGGAGAGAAAAACGTCAGAATTTGGCGATCATGCATCTTTCAGATAGTTTTGTAGTCCAAATATCTGGTATTGTAATTTATTTTGTGCATTTTAAGTATGATTTTCAATAATATAAGGCAATCCTGGAATGATTCTAACCAATCATGGTAACATTTTTAATCGTAAGATGCCGCGCTTTTTAGGGTTACATTCATTGAATAAACTGATCAGTATAGCATCCACGTGTAATTTCACAATTCTGAAACTGTGATTGAGTCAACATTACAAATTCTGAAGTTTTTAATGTATATAAAGAAACATTTGATCTAGTGTATACTGAAATATATATATTGATATTTCTGTAATCTAAAAGTTTCGGTTGTGGGTATTTGAATTTTCATTTTACCGCTTTTTATTTCACAAAAAGTCAGAGGCTCTCGGAAATCGGGTATAGATTCTGTCTGTAGCGTTTCACCAGCAACTTTCTCTTTCCCCCTCCCTTCCGTATTATGGGATATTCTGGTGTATTTTCATTGCTGCATTGGGAAGAGGATAACTCATCTGCCTTAGAGGAAATCTGTATCCGGATTTGGTTGCTCATTAGCATCCTACATTTTTATTTACGTGTATTGGTAACTGCTGCTAAAACTGCTCAATTAGAGTAAAAATGAGTAAAGAACAGAAACCATTTGTGCCGAAAACTCCTACTGATTTTCAGAAATTAAAATTGGAGCGACTCATGGCGAATCCTGTAAGTATATTTATAAATTTTTGTATGGCGTAGATGCGTATATTTTTAAAGTTTGATTGTATTGATTTTTTAATGAAATTGCGAAGTATATTGACTAAATTTAATTATTTGATTGTGTTTACAACTAAACTGAATGAATAACTGCAAGATAGTTATACAGATTTATTAACGAGTTCTGAAAATTAACGATATGTTGAATATTTTATAAGAATGTTTCTTGTTAAAGTTTTGCAGGAATAAATCGTTGCAATGTTATTGCTTCATTTGTACTAATGTTATTATTTTTTTTTTCGGATGCTTCGAGCATTTGTTGTTAAATTTCCTAGAAACTCAGTGTATTCCATGTGCTACTTCGTTTTAAAAAAGGATTTTGGAGCTTATTAATTTTGTAATATCAAGGCTTTTAAAAGGTTTTTAAATACGTATATAGCCGTACTTTTTTTTTTTTTTTTTTTTTTTTTTGAAAATAAATAATTGCTTTTACAAAAGAAACCGAAAAAAAGTTAAAGTGCTTCTAAAATTATTTTACTTGGTAACAAAGTTTTTAGGTGAAAACACAATTGGCAAAATATCGCCAAACAATTTCTGTCGCCAAGGGGTGGTTATGCTAAACTGCATTCCAACTAGTTTTTACTATGTAAAAGTTCCTCCAGAGATAAAAGGTTCTATTTCCATATATTATTTCTGGGGCTGCTAATAACAATTATTTTCTTTAAAATTATCTTTGATTATGAAGCAATATTGAGAAATTGCATGTTAATAAATAGAGCACATTATGTAGTTATCATAAGCCATTAAAAGAAAAACTTTGGATGTCTCTTAGGCACAATATTTTATTACCAACACAATATATATCTGTTAAATTCCCATTGAGTGTATTTAATGACATTTTGACATCTGGTATATTTCTGCAATGTCCATGTAAAAATATTTTTTGATAGGACAAACCTGTTATTATTCCTGATATGCCTAAAGAGAAGAAAGGTTTTACTGTTCCAGAATTTGTTCGCAATGTTATGGGTAAGTTAAATTTTTTCAGTGGGATAAGAGATTTCTTTTTTTTTCCCATATTGAGAGTTATAATTAGGTAAAAAAATTCATTTATGAAAAAGTAATCTTTTGAATAAAATAGTTATTGAAAATTTCTCTGCAAATATTGTAGATTTATAGTGAAAAAAGAAAAATGTTTTTAAATTTGTATATTGAAATTGTAGTAATAAATAAGTAATTTAAATTATAAAAATGCATAGTTTAATTTATAGTTCTGTTTTTGAGTGTAATCTTTTTTATAAATTTTACTTGCAACTATATTTTCCTGTTTCTTTTATAACTATTTTATTTGTTTTATTATCAGATTTAAAAGAAATAAAATTCATTTTTCTATGTATTTCTTAAATTTTATATTTTAGGGAAAGGGGATTTAAAAATATATTTGAAAGTTGACATTCTATTTGAATGTACATCAATCATTTCAGCAGCCAAATATCCCTAACTGTATTCATAATAGCAATAAATGAATCCTCTTTTTTATTAAACTGACTCCTTATAAATTCATCTATATATGAATTTAAGTGATGACACAAGATTCTTCGATTATTTTTACTATTCCATTGGAGCCTCTTAGTCTCAACTTTTTATATATGCTCACCACTCTTTGATCCATAAAATTATAATGATAACTAACATAGAAATATTTGAATTTCCTAACTCTTATTTCTACAGTTTTATAAACTTTCCATTAAGTGTCTTCAAGCATTAATGCTTTTAACAAAAATTACTCCTCGTTCAACCACAATTGGATCTCATTTTACTCAAACTCATTCATATATGCCTTCCAATCTAAAATCTCATTACTCAATGAACTTAACACATAAAAACAGATCAGTTTCAACAAAGCAAACAACAAAATTTATTCTCTTTGTTCTTTGACTACATTTATATTCATCAATTGTTCCTCTCCTTACAAAATAATTGCATAGTCTCACATTATAATGCACATTAAAATAGATCTCTCTTTCTGCATTTCTACCTGAAGCATGCCATTGGTCTTCTAACTAAATCCTCCAAATATACATTGCTTAGAAAAAAAATTTGTATTTTTCCTGCTTGTTTTTTTTCCCCCAATTTTATAAATTGACTGTGACCTACCACCATAATTTTTTTTTCTTTGACCTTCATAAGACTGTGTATACATATACCTACCAGAGTTCCATAGCTTTAAAAATATTTTACTTCATTATGTACTGTAGTGCACAGTTCTTAAACTTTTTTTATTTTCTGTAAAATATGTGGGAAAATAACAGCTAATGATGCAATACCCGATAGAATTCTTATTTAACCCTTTGATGATTATGAATGAGCCCATCTCACATGCGATTAGTGCACCATAATGCTCGCAGGCGAGTACAACTTATCTGAAGTATTTCGACACAAATGGTTGCAACCAAGCCGTACTTGTTTGGTGAAACCTTTCCCAATACCCATTGTTTGAGTTACAAATTATATCTACTAGTATAATTTAGTAAATTTGACAGTTTACAGATGATAATTATAGTACCATTAAATTTATTGTATAACAAAGGAAAATGTTGCTGATCTAGTTGTAGTTAATTTAGTTATTTTTCTTGCATAATTTGGTGAAAGTTTGTGATTTAAATGACTCAAAAGCAAAAACTAGATAATACTGGTGATGAATAAGTTTTATCAGTATATTATGTATGATAAATAATCATATAACGATTAAAAATTTCACAAAGTTTAAAATTGCTTGTATTTATTTAGATATTTTAATTTAATATTTTACATACTAATATTTATCATTTATTGAATTGCCCAAAAGGGAAGTTATAATTATTGTAAATATTACATAAATGTACTGTAAATAATTTTTTCAGAAACTTATCTTTTAAAAAGGAATGAGTATCTGTATCATCGTCAGAAAAGGGGGACATTTTTCAAAAGCAACAAGGGAGAAACAGCTGCCATTGTCAGTGACCATTTGATCATAACACTGTGTGTTTGTTGATTCTCCTAACGGAGAAAGGTTTAATTAAGTGCTAAGCAATTTACATAAAACAGCTTTGGTAATAGTGAAGTAAACTACATCAAATTTTAGTTTTGTAAAATTGGAAAAACTATTTGATTTTCCATTATTGGTGGAAACATTCACTTAGTGACATTTCCTATTTTGGACAAAATATAGCATTGTTTAGCAACACTTTCCATTTTTGGTAGAATATTGAATCATTTAGCTGCATTTTTTGGTTTCCTGAAAATAGTCAACAGGACTGTACACAAGTATCATATATGTTGAAATATAGTACTCCATCTATATCCAGTCCTTCACCTATTCGGTCTTATACTTTTACTCAAAAAATTATTTTATGCCATCAGTTACAATTAAATCATTTAAACAATTCTTATTTAATAATTATTTCTTTGTAGTTTTGGTTATTTCATGTGTTGGACTCTTTATTTGCATGCACTATATTAGGTTTTATATAATATTTAACTTTTACTATTTAAATGTGTTTTAATTAGTGATCCAGTGTTTTCAGTTTTCTGACAGATTACAGAGAGAGTACTAATTGTATTGTGAATTTCAAAAACTGACAAGTTAATGAATTTATAGCAATAATGTATTTTGCATGTTGATAAACTAATGTTAAATTCTTAGTATTCATAGTAATTTTGACACTTTGCATTATAAGGTATTTATAATCAAAGTTCTGTCAAGATTAAATTTTATTTAACTTTAAAAATGCCATTAAAGTTTTTTTTAACTATTAAATCATTTAAATTGTTTCACTGCTTGTGTATTTATATATTTTCCTGGCTGAAATAAGATTTGAATTTATATTTTAAAGCATTCTTTACCTGGATGTTCTTTAAAACATTTATGCATATATTTGATTAAAATAAGACTTAAGTTATTGATGTTATATGTTAATAAAAGAAGTGAATATATATTTTATCAATAACAAAATATTTAAAATACAATTTCAAATTTGGGATTTTAAAATTATCTCATATGAATTTTTTATATATTCTATTATTATTATTAAACTTTGAAACAGAAAAATTATCATTAAACTGTGAAACAGAAAGGTAGAAATATAAGCTATTTTTTAATCATTAACAGTTAAGATTAATTTTTGATGGAAGGAAAGAGTGTATATTTTACAAGAGTATAAATCAATACTTATAGGAGTGTTTAGTGTAATGTGAGATTATTTATAGAGTGTGAAAATGTATTGATTCATTATTAATTTTGTTATAAATCCATTGATAGTTAAGATCAATTTTCCAAGGACTTACGAGTTAGTAAACATATACTTAATTATTTTGTGAATTGCCATTCATCCTTTTTAACTTTTTTGATTACTTGTTGTGTTTCTTGCTGTATGTAATGCTAATCATTTACTTTGGAAAATATTAAAAAATAGCCTAAATATATTAAAATAACTTCTCTGAAAATAACATAATTGTGGTAGAAATGGTAAGGGAAGAAATTAATTTAATTGGAGTGGTATATTACTATTATAAATGTTAAGAGTTTGTATTAAAATATGTATATATTAAAGGCTTGAAATATTTCATTTTATCTTATGCAATAAAATAATTTTCTATTGTACTTTTAAAATCTATTTAGGGTCAAGTGCAGGAGCGGGAAGTGGAGAATTTCATGTTTATAGACATTTAAGAAGAAAAGAATACACAAGACAAAAAATGATTGATGAGAAAGCTGAAAGGGTAAATGTCACATTATTTTTCAGAAGGAGACAAAAAAAAAAGTCAAGGAAAGCTCTAGTTAATAGTATTCAAAATGCTCTTTGCTAGAGCTTTATGTGCCCTTTTGTTTTTTATGTGTTAACTATTAACTAAAGAATGATTTAAGTATTTTTCAAAAAAAAAGAAATTAAGGGGAAGTCCCCAATTGAAAAATTACTGTTACACAAATAAAACCTATTTTTCATGCCGTTTAATTCATTTTTCTACAAAATTGTGCCTTCTTGCAAAACAAATTTTTTTGCTGTCTATTTTTTTACTTAGAATAATCCCTGTAATAATTATATAAATATTAATTATATATAATATTGGGATTCATGTTCGGAAGTGGTTTTATTATTATTTTAATGATAAGTGGTGTATGTGAATTTTGAAGTTAAATTGGTGGGGGGGGGGAGAAATTCAAATAACTTTTTTCTTATTGTTCTTTTGAATGAAATTTGATTATGTAATTTTTTTTTTTTTTTTTTTTCCTCCTACTAACATTGCTTAAATATTTTTATAAGTTAGCAAAGTACCATAATTTTTATGAGGGATTTAGACTCCTAATTATTTAAATTGATTATTTGGAATGGAGAAAGGGACGTCAATAATTTTCAATTTAATTGATAATTATCTTGTGATATATTACAATAATATTTAAATCAATGATATATTCAAATTAGTATTTTAACTCTTAATTTTATTTGTAATTTAATAAAATTAAGAGTTGAAATGTTTTCTTAAATTGTTTTTAATTTTTGTAATAAATTCTTGTAAAAATATAGAAATTTTTAAATATTTAAAGCTTTCTGCTTATAGATTTTTTATTAAGATACTTTCAGAACAGATTCAAAGAATTTTGTAATTTGATTATATATAGTCTTTTTATGATGAGTAATGCAATAGCAAAAATTTAACTTATTTATAAAATTCTTTCTCAAATCATCATGAAAGGGTTTTAATAATGCTATAAATTAAAATTTTATTAATTCCAGAGTTAATGATAAAAAAAAAATTTCATAATCAGTTTTAGCTTGAATAAATTCCAAAAATTTTAATACAATTATTAAAATAACAATTTTAGTGTTCTAAGTATTTAAATACATTTAAATCAAAAATTTCAAATATTTACATACTTCGTGCTTAGCTAAAAAGATAACTAATATGCTGGTGAGTCATTAAAAAATATGTAGAATGGAATGTTTTTCCAACTACAGTGGAAGAAAAGGCTGTTTAAAAAGGCAATTTGTATTTAACAATTGTTTGAAGATAACATTGTCAGTCTTTTAAATTTATCTTGTCGACTTGCCAAAGAAATCAACTTGTTTGTGTTTGGGTCATTTGTTTCCTCAAAGCCTTCACACAATAAGACCAGTTTCTACTTTTTTTTTAAATCGTTATTATTAATGAAGGAGGAAACTTTAACATTGAGGGAAAGAAGCATAAATTGTATTCTGCATTTTATAGTGAATTGTATTGTAATTTAAAATTTACGAGAATGGTGTATGTAAGAAATGTAATAGACAAAGAAATGTTGTAGATATTTTTCATTTAAGATGGTTCTAAAAATTAATCTAAATTTTGTATGCAAGTATATCTTTATTAATTTTTTTTGTTATACAAAAAATTTTATTACACTTTTTTTTAAGTTTGACATTTCTTTAATTTTACATAAATTAAATGCTCATATCTTCAAAATATTTTTTGCTTTTATTAATAAATATTTTCAATATATATTTTCCTTAATCCCTTACCTGCCGAGGAAAACTAACGAGATGCGCTCCCCAGTGCCACCGTTTCTCATACAGGCGCGCGTAGTTATGCGGTGTATTGGAGGAAAAAGAGAGGTGCGTTTTGCAACATAAAACCTTTTTACTTTCACAGAAAAAAAAAAAAAAACATGTACACAATTTAAAGTATAAAATAACAGTGTAATCAAACAGATGTTATAAGTTATCTGCTGTGTGATATTTCCTAAAACAAGGTTGAACACATAAACCAACATCACATTCATTGCATTGATAGCGAGTTTCACGACGAACTTTTGCTTTTGAACAAACAATACATTTTCTCGATGCATTTTTCTTTGATGGTACTAAGTCCGGAAAGTGTCTACCAGTAAGTCGTAAAGGACAATCGCTTTGTAACTTCTGTCGTTTAGCAGATCGTGGTGTGGTAACATGGAATTTTTCTAATATGGGTTCCACCAAATTCATTCGGAAATCGTAATTGTCAATGTTTGGAAGCTTCTTTTTCCGTAAGATGAAGGCATTCCAAATAGCCATATCCAACAGGTGGCGAAATATTGTTATATAATACCTCTTCTGTCTTCTTCTCTTCTGTAAATTTTTTGTATCCAGTTGTACCCAACGTCGGACGTCTTTCAGAGAATAGTCGCAATCAGAATCCTCTTCATCTGACGTAATATCATATTCTGACGTTTCTGATCCTGAAGATGATGGAAAATAATCATCTAAATCACTCTCATCACTGTCAGACATTTTCATAAAAAGATCTTCTATTTCGCACAATAAACAAAAATGGAAGCAAAAGAAGAATAAAAAAAGCGCGACCTACTCAAACAGAAACAGAAGCAAAACTGCACTGCTATAACTTTTCCGTTTCAGAAAAATCCCCTTTACCAATACCCTACCCCTCTTCTATGAAATAAGAACATCCGTTTCAAACCTTGTCAAGGTCATTTTATGGCATTCCAAGGTCGTGGGAGTAGTTTTCTTTATAGTAGCGCAATGCAAAGGATCGCACTTCGGAAAGGCGTATATATACGCCGGCGGCAGTGAACGCATCGGTTGAGTGAGGCGTATATATATGCCGGCGGCAGTTAAGGGGTTAAAGGCTTTCAAAATATCATAAAAAGTTTTATTTTGTAGGAAAAGCTAGATGAAGAATATCAGAATAAAATTTTAGAAAATCGAAGAATTATGGAAGAAAGAACTGCTAAAAAAAGAGCAAAAAGGTAAGCTAAAAAATTACTTTATTTCAATGCTCTTAAATTGTTTTCTTACGTTGTAAAGTAAATAAGTTTATCATGTTTTTTTTTTCTTGCATTATACTTTTTAAATTTTTATGGACCTTATTATACTTATTAGATTAAAAAAATTAGATGTTTGAGATAAATAAAAATTAATAAAATAAAATTTTATTTCTGAAATTTGTTAGATCTATTTATATTATAAAATTTCTTTTATATCTTATTAATTTTTTATAATTTGTCTTTATTCTCTTTCTTTCCCCAAATCTGTGAATTTATGTGTGTATAGATGCAATACTCTTATTTGGGACAGGGATTAAATGCAAGATTCTCATTTGTGCTGAGTAAAATGCAAATATTGTTATAATAGAAATAAGGAAAATCTTTTTCAAGATTAACTAGTGAAAAAATTAGTATATAAAATAAAGTTAATGTAAAATGAGTTTTTTCACTGATATATTGTTAAAAAAATTCTAAGTTTTTTGAATCAAATGGATTGAAACAACTAATATTGGTGAGCTGTTTGAGTTAGTTATTATAAGAAGTAGGTTGCTCTAAATTAGATGATTTTATTTTATTTTATTTTCTAAAATCATCAAAAGTGTGACTTTTGTCTTAACGAAACTTAAGATAGTCTTTAACAATTTTATTAAGATTAATAGTTTATTAATACTAATCTCAATTTCTAGTTTGAAAACATGTCGCCAATTGGTTGTGAACCCAATAGTGAAAAAAGTCATGAAGAATTAATTCTAAAAATTTATTGCAGCATATTTGCAAAAGTGAAAATCAATGCATCAGAAAAATTATCAGTTTTCATGCAAAAAAGGATTGTACTTCTAGAAAATTAAAATCCATTATTTGTCTTAATTTTCTGTCTAAATTCCTAAAAGTTTTACAATTCTAAATACAGAAAGTCCCTAGAATCTTATTGGCAAAATTCTATGCAGAAATGTATAAAAAGGTCAGACTGTTAAGCAATACTTATATTCTATTTATAAAAAGCACAGCAAAATGGTAAACTAATGTAATCTAGATTTAGTTTATGATCAGTGCACTCAAGAATTACTAGAATTTTTAAATCCTAGCAAAGGTTTCTTGATTCTATTGTAGACTTTTTGCTTAGTGATTCTGATGTACTTTATATTTGTCAGGTTCACTGTCTTTGCATTGGAGTGGAGTGTCATCTCAACATTTAATCTTAGTTCAAAATTACGAGATCCTTTGCTATTAGTCCTTGTGTTACTTTTAAGTTTAACAGTAATATGCAATCAATCAACATAGAAAAAAGTCATGAATGTACTTGCATCTCTGTCAAAAATTTCTGAATCAGAAACAATCACTAATGTGGGACAATATCACATTTATACCAAATGATTTTTTGCTGTTTTTATTTCAGAATAAAATAACGAAATAAATGAGAACGTTAGTATTGTTATTTGATTGCCTTTGGTATTATGATATATATTAGAAAACTAGATATAAGATTGCACAATTGTATTATTTGACATTTAAGGAGAAGCAATAGTAAAAACATCAGATTGTTAGCTATGAATTGAGATAATTATAATTATTTTTATTATTGATATGTGAAAGCATTTGGATTTTGAATAATTGTCAATTTTTCATATAATTTAATAGATATTGATCTTATTTGGTTCTTATGGTGAATATTTTTTTGTGTATATGTGTTAATGGGATTTGCGACCTCCCTTGTCCCCTGTGTTTTTGCATCTAAATTTGGTGCCTTGTGGTTATGGCGAAACCTTCATTAATAGTTCAGTACTTTTTGTTTTATCCAATTGGAATTTTACCATTTCAAAATAAGATTATCCACAATTACAAATAGGTGAATCTCATGCCTGATTGCATTCTTTCAATATGTATTTTGTGTAAATGATTTACCCTAAGGGGTTGATATAACTACTACCACCCACTTTTCTCCTTGCTCTTTTTTTAACTGAACCTCAAACAGTCCTTCCCCCACATAGGATGGTTGTTGCCTCTTATCAGCCACTCCATTCTAATAAATCAAATTCTTTATTATTATAATATCTTAACTTAAATTTAATAAATCAATAATCTTGAAGTTATTGTCTCCTTTTATTGCTCTACTGTCATGATTGGGCTCCCTGTATTTAATTGAAAACGCCTGGGTAACTTAATTCTCTAATTTTTACTACAGAAATTGTTATTTTTTATTGATTCATAATTATTTTTTTCTTATTTTGATAGATTAAAAAGGAAGGCAAGGATTAAAATGCTGAAATCTTCTAAAGGTTTGCTGATCCTAAATTAATATTAATGATTTTGTGGAAAAAATAATAAAATATGTGAAGAGAAATATTGTTTTTTGAAACATTTTTTAAATGGATTTTAGGTCTGGTTAAAACAGATGAGAAAAAGGAGGCTGAAAAAAATTATAGCTCTGAGGAAGAATCGTCTGAAGATGAAAATTCTAATGCTGAAAGTGACAAAACAAATGAACAACTTAAGTCACAATCAGAATCTAGTCAAGTGCTGGAAAAGGAAAACACCCAGTCATCGCAAGGTATTAATTGAATTAAAATTACTACTTTGATTTCAAATCCAATTTATGATTGAATTATGTACTAAAACATTTATCATTTATCCAATTAAATTACTATCATTTATCCCATTTAATTCTTATAACATGAGGCCTTATTGGTAGAGAGAAAAAAATTTGTAATCAAAACTAATCCTTTACCTATATTATTTACAAGGTATCCCTAAATTTAAAAAATGCAACTATAAACTTAAATACTGAAATTATTATATATCCAATGCTTTTTATTCATATATCTTTTCAAAATTATGGAGAATATTAGTGTTCTCTAATATTTTCAATGGTGTTGAGAAGGTATATCAATAAAGAGCATTGAATGTTCAATAATAATATCAGTATTTAAGATTATAATTACCTTTTGTAAATTTTGTACATGTGTTGTAATATCACAATTAATGTGAGAAATAATGGAATTGTTGTACTATTTTTAGGAATATTCATCATTTATGACAGTTAAGATTCTTATTGTTTCTAATAATATATATTGTAGGCATATATTTTGTTACTAAACAAATTTAGTTTTGTTAATATCATGAATTGTGAATTAATCTTGGATTTTTTTTTTTTTTTTTTTGTACTCTTCAATTAATTTTCTAAATCTATAATGAATTTGCTCTCTTTATATATATATGTGTGTGTGTGTATAAAATATTGTTCACGATTTTTTTGAGAACAAATCCTTAAAAAGCTCAATTGATACTTCTAACAAATATTTCATAATTTAATTACCTTGAAAGCCTATCCTTTTTTTTTTTTTTTTTTTCTTCCTCTCTCTCTCTACCTCTGTTATATAAATCTCAATCCTACTTAATTTAAATTTCATTTCATTATTGAAAGTACATCAAATTGACTTTTAAAATTGATTATTAGTCCTCTCATGTGATAATTGTTCAATTATAAGCTATAAATAAATTTGTCCAGAAATAAAGTTGTCCATAATTTTGACAAACTCCTTTTTGAAAATTTGAGTTTCTTCAGTTATGAAAAGTCTGTTTTAGCTCATTTCTAAAATATATTTTTTAGTTTCATGCTCAATTATTTAAAATCATGAAAAAATTTTAATGTGTTCTATTATAAAAATTTGAATGTATTTTTATATTTGACAGTTTGAATTAATTTGCTTAATTATATTCCGAGGAACTCTGTCTCAGAAATATTTAGTTTGGTTGAAATTGAATTTTATTTTGCTCTCCTAATGTTATTGAATTATTTTTAAAGGAATTGTGACTCCACATGTAGTTATAACATAAAAAATTTGTGATAGAAAGCAAGAAGCTCAGAATACAGTTCATAGTGACTTGTATTATTTATATCAGTTTTTCATTACATTTTTATAGCAACAAAAACATAGTTCAAGAAATGCAGATTCATATGTATGGATTGAACATTAAATTGAGAATGATCAAAGGTTACATATTATTTTTTAAGTATTAAAACACATTTTAAAGTAAAATAGTGTTGAAACATGCTTTTAGTATTATCAGGCAGGATTAATGAAATTATATCCTTGGTGGTTAAATGTTTATCAAGCATTTAACCAATTCCTATATTCGAAATATTTCACTGCTCCACTGGAATTAACAGCAGCCAAGTTTTAAATGTATTCTTTGAAGTTGTGAATATATTTGATAAAATGGTTGACATGTTTTTATAAGTCATGTTGACTGCTTTTGGGTGGTTGACTGCATTTGGCATTCATGTGATGTCCCTTGCTCTTGAGGCTCTTTTTGTGCTAATTCAGCTGTTTCTGAAACAGATCGGGCCATAGCTACACTTGTCAATCCATCAACAACAGATGGACTTGCGCAGTTACTGGTTGTTTGAGATAGCTGTTTCTCACCACTTATTGAGCTGGCAAAAGATGGGGTTTTACTGGCTGCTATAACTGAAAGAGGAAGAAGTAAAAATACATTTCTGTATGCAATAATTCAAGTAGTAAAAAATATGTTTCTTTTTACATTAATGGTTAAAATATTTTTGCATTTAAAAATATTGTATGTTGACAACAATATTATTTTCCATGTTTATATACTGAAATGGCGTAATTGAAATGTCATGTTTTGAAATTGCTATTCATAACATTTAAAAAGTCAAATTAAAAAGATATGCATTCAGATATAAAATAGTTATCAACTTTATTGTTGCTATCATTGTAAAGGAAGTCGTAACTTATAAAGTTGAATATTAATGGTTCATTTAAAATAGTTTCAAGTAGCTATTACATACAAATCTTTAATCCATAAATATTTTTTCAGTGGCACCATGTGGAAATTTTTGTTTGTTACATAAGGTTTTGAAAAATAAGTGAATTTTGAAATTGTGTTCAAAACTTTAAATTTGTATTTATTTTATAAATTATAAACATTCAATTGATTAGCTCATTTTTATCTTTAAAAAATGGGGTTTATTTGTTTTTGTATAGAGGCATTATTTTAAATATTTGTGCTGATATTGATTTGATTATTATCAATATAATTATATTTTTATTCTTTATTTTAGAGGAAGAATCATAAACATGTTGAAGATATTCATCCATTCATGCTGATGTATGATTATTTAAGCTCCCATTGGACTTTTCCATATTCATCTTTCAACATTCTGTGCAGTGATTTCATTTTGAAATGTAATGGAAAACTGCCTTTTAAAAAAAATTTTCATATAAGTTAATGTTTGTCAAATTAATTAAATTTATTTTTGTAAATATTTTGGACAGTGCTATTTTCTAGTTGAAATTTGATTTCCATGATGTACATCTATAGCAATCATATATGCATACTAACATAAATTTTGTTTGTTTATATATGTTCTTCTTAGTAATTTAAAAAAAAAAACAGTTGTACAGCATGCTTTTGCATTTGTGTAATAAAAAAAATGTAGTGTCATTTATTCTAGTATATTATTTCCTGGTTTTCAAGGACAATTTTATAAATAACCAATTTAATAATCATTGTAAAGAGCAACACTCTGAAAAATTAGTTTTTACAAATTATTTAAAACTTTTAACTATAGATGTTAAAACTTGGGAATTTACTTTCTTACAATTCGCATATCTGAAAAATGCTGTAAATATCAAATAGATCTGAAAGGATCTATTTGATATTTACAGCATTTTCCATAATATTTTTATATTTCTTTTCCTAGTGTTTTCCTTGAGTATTTAGAGATGTACCCTATAGAAGAATCACCATGTTTTTAATTATATTAATAAGATTTATGTTTTGCAAAAAGAGTTGTAAAGAATTTGAATTGATATATATATATCTTCTTAACCAGCTGCCACAATTAGCTAAATTCTGAAATGGCCTGTTGAACTCGGATCATGATTCCAATATATTCTAAATACCAGAATCGTGACCTGAGTACTCTGGTGATTTTTTGTTTGCCTTTTGACACGAGTGACGTGCCCCGAGTTAACATCCATCTTGTCGACTAATTTTTACTCCCCCCCCCTCCATTTTTTCTTGCATGTAGATTGCTTTTACAAATTGTTTGGGGTACGATTTGGCTCTTGTTGAATGTCAATTTTCACACCTTTCTGATTCCATTAGTTGCACCTTTTAACTCTCAATTTGAAGCATTTTAAATCATATACATTAAACTAAATACACTTCCAAGACCTGTTGTGTTTCGGGGCTAATGCCTGTTAAATCAGTCAGCGCATTAGGAAATAACGAGGCCCGACAGCAAAAACCTTTATGTTGCTTCTGGTGCGACATAAATAAAACGATCGAAAGTCATCTATCTCCCTTTCAGGGGAGACCTTGAGCTATACTCTGTTTCACCTTAAATTGACAGTACTGAAAAAGCTACGAAGGGTGATTCACAGCCATTGTCATAGAAACTAGAGTTACATTGGGAGAAAGGGTGACTAATAACGAACAAATTTTGGCAAGGAAAGAAAAGATGTGCAAGAAAAATTATTTTTTTCATAAGTATGTATCTTTAGTTCTGTTAGTTAATTAATAACACCCATTAATAAAACAAATTTCAATTATGTTATATATCCTCATCCAATCCATTGTTAAGCTTATCTCCAAATCAGCTTTATGAATCATTATTTGAAATCGCTTGTGTTATTTATCACTTTTCAAATAAATGCATAAGGTGATTTAAAGTACCCAACCAACCTTTTATATAAATATTATATACATGTAGTGACAACTCCTTCCTTTCCATTTATGTGCATTTAAACCTACTTTTAAATTTGAAGAAGCTTTATAATTGCTTTTAATTTGTCTGTCTTGCCACACAGGACTTTGAAAATGTCCTTTATTCACCCAGGTCTCATCCATACAAATAGTATATAGGCACATTTTCTTTCTTTAACCTTCTAAATTTTCTTAAATAATTTCTGCTCCATAAAATTATGTCTTTACTTTTTGAAGCACAACCTGTCTTTTCTCAAATGAAAATCCCAGATCTTTCTGTATTCTATATAAGGTATGTTTCTTGAAAAAATATCATTATCATTGTTCAATTTTTTCAGAACTTTGTCTAACGTAGGAATCTCGGTTCTACAACAAAAAAAAACACTTTGAATTTGTCATTGAATGCATGACAATGTAAAATCATCACACTTTATCGACCTTCTGCGCTTACAGCACCAGGTGTTTGAACTGCAATTCGCATATCAAAGAATAAATCAAAAGTTCCTACCTGACAGACGGTGGTTGCTTCATCAGTTCAGGATGCTGAGATTTGAATAATCCACACAAAGTCAAATTCAATCAAATGACATCACTTTTTTTAATTAACTTAAAGATGTCACAACAAACATTAACTACAAGTAAATATCCTTATTCGCATGCATATCAAATTCTCTAACATAGTTCGCTTTTCAACATCTTCCTTCTCTCTTTCATTCAGAACTAACAAAAATTCTCTTTTTTATTCTTTTTCACATCTGGTGCCTAGCGCCCTTTATCGTTAGTTTCAACATCAGGTCGTTTTTTTTTTCAGGATAATTTAACGTCTTTTCTTTTTATAAATGCAAAATTGCTCTTTTAGAAACACTAGTTAGTTGAGAATCTTTTTTAACAATCTGACTGGCAGATTCTCAAAATGTTCTTCAAGTCAAGAATAACCATTCAATATGTTTCTCCGGGCTCCATTTTGGATTGATTTCTCTCGCTTTAATGTTGTACACAGCGTGATCGGTGAAATTCCTTCTTCAGCCATGTTTAGAAAGTAACAAGAAAATAGCGCAAGAGGTAAGAACGTGTGCAAAGCTAATTGGTGTGGAAGAGTAACAATCTCGCCAGAAATGTTATCTTGAAAATCGGTTTCCAGCCAAACTGGAAATTCATCACGTCACTGTTTCGACTATATTCACTCGCTTAAAATAAAAATAAATGAATTAAATATGTTATTAACTTGAAATATATCCTAAAAATCATAATTTCTATAATCTATGACTTTTTTTTTTTTTTTACAAATCTCTATACATCTTTTTTTTTTTTTAAATTTCAAAACAAGATAGAACTATCTTGTTCAAACGGATTGGTGCATTTTCTATCTTCCCTAGTGCTACCAAGTTAGGATGAAAGGGAGTATAAATGCGAGCATTATGATCCATAGGTAGCATAGTGATCTTTTTCTTCCCTGTGGAATTTACTGTCCTTGGTAAACATGCCACCAGAAATCCCTAACGATCTTTCCCTACTTTTGAAATTTCTTGAGTCAAACAATTAACTTTTCTCCCCATTTTTCTAACATCTAGATCAAAGAGACAGATGTCATAAACCTCGCTTTACAATGGTTCAAAATCTCCAAAAGCCCTCGTAATGCATCGTGATCCGTTAAGAAACTCTAAACAATTTTAAATCATATTTCAACCGGTCGGTCATTGTGTTTTATGTTATTATTAAACTATATCGTCGCAGATAGTTATAAAAAAATTGGCAGTACTGATTATATATAGATTTAATTTTCTTGAAAGAGATATTTCATATTCTCGCAAATGCCGAAATTACTAAATGTCTTATTTCTTTACATCACATCTGTTAAAAATATTTATAGGGGAGAGAGGGAATCACTGAATTTACAAAAGTCACGGGGTATAAGAAATAAGCAAATATTTAGATGGCTATAGAATTGCGAAAGAAATATTCGAGTATTCATGGGTAGAACATAGCCAGGATTGTGATCGCTTTGTAGCTGCCGTTGTTTCCGTCGAGTTCTATGGTTGCGGCCGGCAATTTTCGTCGAGTGGTGAGTTTGAGCCATGATGCTACTAAAGACCTGCCATGTAGTCGAGGCTGATGGACGTTAAATATGTCGAGGCTTGAAACCCCTCCCCTTGCCTTGGTATGAAAGTTAGGAGAGGGAGTTGCCAGCTCAGGTATTGTCCTCGTCACTTGACCGAAGTTCATAATTACGAGGTCTGTCGCCAATAGCAATATTGATGCTTCTAAGAGCGACGTTAATGCACCATCAGTCAGGATTTTCCTTTCCATTCAAGGGTTTCAATGTGTGGTACCAAATGAGCTTAGCTGGTGATGTTTCAGTCGAGTTATGTGTTCGGTTCCATTAAAGGGCCGCGGTAGCCTAGTGGTCAAGTTCGTGGGCTAGCGACCGGCGGTTTTCGTTCAGTCGCGGGTTCGATCCTTGGCCGCCAAAGACCCACCGTGTAGCCGCGGTTGATGCACGTTAAATCTGTCGGGTCCTAAGTTTTCCCGTTGGCGTTGTGTGGAAGTTAGGAGAGGTGTTGCCACCTCAGGTGTCGTCCTCTTCACTTGACCGAGGTTCAAAATTACGAGGTCCGTCGCCAATAGCCCTCGTGTTGCTTCTAGTGCGACGTTAATATAAACTAAATTAAAACTAAACTCGGTTCCATTAAATCTTCGTGTAGCGGGGCTGATGCAAGTTACAGCTCTTGGGCTCACATTAAACGTGTGGAACTTAAGAGATTAAATACCTGCTCAGGTGTCTTCCTCATCATTTGATTATGCTTAAAAATTTTAGGACCGTGCGACGCGTCCTATCGCGTTTATATTTCAGTATATAAATTTGTCTAGTAGAGTATATTCTTAGTCTATAAATTCGTTTTTCCTTTTCAATAATCTAATGATTTTTATTTACGCTTGATGTTGTTTATAAATACAAACGTTATTATGACTATTCAAAGATTTGTATATTCAACTCTATCGGATAAAGCACACATATAAAATTTCTTTAATTCTTGTTACCTATAATTTTCAGAGATGTGCAAAAAATTAGCTTGTGTTACTGGGAAAAGTTTCTAAGCAGTGTAAGGTTCCAAATCCTTCCATTGGAGTGGTGTAGAAGTTTGAAGAGGGAAGTGCCAGATCATGTGTCTTCCTCATCAGTGGTTCAAAATTATGAGGTTCGTCGCCAGTAGTCAATCTTTCTCATACAGTGTTAATCCAGGGTCCCCAAAGCTCAAGTTTCATTTTTGTGAGTAAATTTTGAGAAGCCATTAAGAACAATCTGGTAAAAATAATTAGAAGCCGTTTGATAATGAAAGAAAATTTATCTCAATTTCCAAATGGTACTTTGGATTCCGGACACTCAGAAATATTTTTGGGATGATCAGGCGGATAAATTTCCAAAATCGGTTACGGAATCCTATATATACATCGACTGTATTGCACCAGAAGATATCCATAGCAACATTTACAAAAACAGAATGAAAAAAAAAACCAACGAAAATCTTATTGAAGTAAATATTTCGAAGACTTAGGAACATTCCAATCATTGATAAAATATCCATTTGGACGGAGAGCAGAAGAGAGGTAATTTTTAGCACTCGAATCATCTACAAATTGATCATACCTATTGGGCTTTTACACAAATTCCATCTACAGGATAATGCAATGTGTAGTACCTGTAACTGTATTAATAATCTGGGGCATATTCTTTTGACTTGTAATAAATATGCCTTCCATAGAAATCATCTCTGGAATATACTTAAGGTAGACCCACAACGCAATACTATTTTCAAAGATTTTTAAGAAGCTACTGTAGCCCGTAAACCAGAATTCAGAATATTCCTGCAGATGTTGAAATACTTTGATTCTACTGTGTGAGTGAGTGAATGTAAAGTTTATTGGTACATGAGCCAAATATGGCTATGCTGCGCCAAACAAGATTAAACTGTGGTGTAGACGTGAAGTTGAAAAAAAAGGTAAAACTGGTTGACAAGAATTGATTCTACTGAATGAAAAGCATCTTTTAAAATGAATTATAACCTTTGTTGCTCTATGTCCCACAAGAGCCAATCATAGAAAGAGAAACATTGCTACAAATTATAAAAATATTTTTAATGGAAAATTACAAAGGCATATCGTTATTTTCTTGTGATTCCTTTCTGCCTATCTCTTTTCGGTTTTTTGTAGACACTCGTATATTTGCTCCATTTTCTCTATTCGTATTAGAATTTAAAATCCCTAAATATGAGTATTAGTAAATAGTCATACAAAAAATTATTATTATATAAACAATTATTACAGTTTTAAGAATAAAAACTCAAAGTAATCCAGACATTTTGCGAAGAAAAACGGAATATTGTATAAAAGATAAATAGTTTTTAAATTTAAGCAGTATGAGTGAGTGGGTGTAAAAGTTATTGGCGCACACACAAGAGTCAGATGTTATGTTACGCCAAACAAGTTTTAATTGTGGTCTAGACGAGAAAAAAATTGAGAAAAAGACAAATTTGGTTTACAAGAAGGAGGGTCGAAAACTCGAGAAGGATCGCTAGGGTAAGTAAGATTAAAAGTTGATCAATATGTTATTGGTACTTTATGTAAAAACAGTAAAGAAGATGTATTGAATTTCTTATAAGAAATTTCACTCATAAAATTAATGTATTTACTTATTAATAGCATAAATCCGTGCTCCAGGTGTCACCTGGCTTTGCATTATATTCAGAGACTGGAGTATGCTTGTGTATTTTTTTCACAAACTGTCGAAGTCTAGCTTGCTTGATATATCTTTCGCATTTCATTTCCTCCGTTTAATTTTTTTTCTATGTTTTGCTTTTGTTGCCACATGTGTTAAAAAAGGTTACAGAACACACAAACAGTAACTTGTCTTTGATTATTTTTCTATTAATGTCGCACTGAGGAGCAACACTAGAGTTACTGGCAACAGACCTCGTAATTTTGAACCTGTGACGAGAATGACATTTGAGCTGTCACATGTTTCTCCACCACACTTTCGAGAGGACTTGGGACTTCGTTCAAATTTAATATGCATCTGTTCCACAGGGTAGCTCCCTTGGTATCATTTGGGTAGCTCTCTTTACATTACCGTAGTCATACAAACTCAGCTGTGAAGTATAAATCTATTTTACGTACGCATCGTGTGTGTGTGATTATATTTTTAAAAGAGCAAAAGCCAGTAAAATGAATTTTGAATGTGAAGGTCGTTGGCGCAAGAGCCAGATGTGGCTATGCTGCGTTAAACAAGATTTAGTTGTCGTCTAGACGTGAGTAATTGTAAAATTTACTGGCGTAAGAGCCAGATTAGCCATGCTGCGCCAAACAAAATTTAACTGTGCTCCAGACATGAAGAAAAGACAAAAATTGGAGTGAGAGAGTGAGTGAATGTAAAGTTTATTACCGCAAGAGCCAGATGTGGCTATACTGCGCCAAACAAGATATAACTGTGGTCTAGACGTGAAGAAAAGTCAAAATTGTTTGATAAGAAGGAGGATCAAAAATAGAGAAGGATCGCTAGAGTAACCTGGGGACGCGTCCTGCGTGTTTACCAAAAATTGTAAACCCCAAGGGAAAGAAAAAAATCACCAGGATGCCTCGGGGTCATGATGCCCGGACTTATCTTAAGAAGACAAGTCCTTGAGGTCCCCTGATATAATCTCCAGTAGCAAGGTTCCCGGCTATACCTCCAGACGCTCGGTACCCATTTTAGTCGCCTCTTCCGACATGCATGAGCTACAGTGGGACTATTCTGTCATTCCCGGTCATCAAACGGGTCAAGACAAAAATTGGTTGACAAGAAGGAGGGTCGAAAATAGAGAAGGATTGCTAGGGTTACCGGGGGTGCGTCACCCGAATTAAATAATGTAAACGGCACGTGTTGTTCCCAGGTGATCACCCTTCCAAGTACTTACCACTCCCGATGATGCTTAACTTCCGTGATCGGACGAGAACCGATGTTTTCATCATCGCATGGACCTTGGCGCGCAAGAGCCAGATGTGGCCGTGAAGCGCCAAACAAGGGACCACTGTGATCTAGACGTGTGAAATTTTGTTTAGTTTTTATTAACGTTGCACTAGAATCAACACGAGGGCTATTGGCGACAGACCTCGTAATTTTGAGCCTTGGTCAAGTGACGAGGACGACACTTGAGCTGACACCCCCTCTCTTAACATTTACTCTACGCCAACGGGAGGTCTTTGGGCCCCGAACAGATTTAAAGTGCATCAGCCACGGCTACACAGCGGGTCTTTGGCGGCCCAAGGCCCGCCCCGCCGACTGAACAAAAACGCCGGTCACGAATCCGAAATCTTGATCACTAGGCTACCGCGGCCATCCGTGTTCACCAAAGTGAGTAAAACCTTTGAGAAAGAAAAAGATTACTAGGATACCTCGGTTTCATGATGCCCGTACTTACCTAAAGAAGGCAAGTCCCTGAGGTCCCCTGATATAATCCCCAGGCTATACCCCCAGACGCTGGGTACCCATTTTAGTCGCCTCTTACGACATGCATGACCTACAGTGGGACTATTCTGTCATACCCAGTTACCACACGGACTAACATTAAAGAGACGACTATATCCTCTTTCACAAGAGCTGCTCATGATTTCGAATTAAATATGCTTTATTTTCGCATTGCTTGTGATGGTTAGAGATTTTTGTAAGTATATACAATTGCAGATTTATTGCATATTCTGAATATATCAAAATATGAAAAGAAGTTCTTTTTTTTTTTTTTTTTTTTTTTTTTTAAACCGTAACGAAATTTTTTTTTTTTTTTTTTTTTTTTTTTTTTTTTTAAACAATTTACACTTATTACAAAAAAATAATAAATTAAAAAAATTTCTAATTAATACTAT
>BMAW01020412.1:1025298-1076288 GCA_019974015.1 Nephila pilipes
GCACAAATTATTTGGAACCATTGTAATGAAAAATTATAACTGCTTGTATTATTATTTTGAAAAAACAAAGTCTGCAAAATTAGTGAATTTTATATGTTTAAAATCTGAATAAAAAAAATCAGTATTATATATTTCTTACAAATTAATTTCCTTAGCTTAGCTTAGTTTTTATTAACGTCACACTAGGGCTATTGGCGACGGACTTCGTAATTTTGAACCTCGGTCAAGTGACGAGGACGACACTTGAGCTGACATCCCCCTCTCCTAACATCCACACCACGTCAACGGGAGGACTTTGGGTCCCAAACAGATTTAACGTTCATCAGCCCAGGGTACACGGCGGGTCTTTGGCGGCCATGGATCGAACCTGTGACTGAACGAAAACCGCCGGCCGCTTGTTCACGACCTTGACCACTAGGCTACCGCGGCCCTAATGTATTTGGCCCTAATTCTTATTTGTAGCATTTCAGCAATTTAGTATAAAAATATTGTTTTTAGTTACATGCATGATGAATTTCAAAACAATCAAATGTATTTCTCTTTATTGCACTTTTGTTTATTGAAGTTCCTTATGAAATTTTTAATGCAGAAAGCGTGTGTATCTCATTGTACGAGTAAGTAAGTGGCAGAGGCGTTACTATTCTTTTCAACGTCCGGGTTATTGAAGATTTCCAGCCCCTTTCTGTTTGTCAAAATGCAGTGGAGATGGGAAAGAAATTTTTTAAAAATTTTATTAAAATATATTAAGGGAAAAAAATCTTTTATTTTAAATAGGCACTTTTAGGCATATATTTTCAAAGCTTAACTAACTTTATAAAGATAGAATGAATTAAAATAATTAAGACAACAGTGGTAGCTCAAAAATATAATTATTCTGAAAAATTATTCAAGTATAACATTGCAAAACCATTACATTACATATTATATTTATTATAACTTGAAAATTAACTTGGTATAAAGTTTAAAAAAAAAAAAAAAAAAAAGCAGTTTGATTGAATTATTAACTTCAAAGAGAAATTTTCGTAGCCTTTGCTGCTGCAAATTAATCCATAAGTTCATCAAAATGTATGATGCGGGTAACCGCCCGCTCTGCAGTCTGACAAGCCAAGGCTGATTATCTTTCCAGTGCCATGGATGGTATAGGGCAGGACAAATAAGTTTTAATTTACTAAAAGACCTTTCCCAACTGGAGATTCAGGTTTCAACAGTTAGAAAAACTGAGTATGCGAATGGACTGCATAGTTATGTTAACGTTTTTCAGCCATCCAAGGGGCTATTGTTTTAATTAACCCAAAAAGTGTCATACCTGACCAATTCTCAAAAAATTTATCTTGTTTTTGCGTAATTTTTGATGTCTGATTTCACCAGTTAGGAACTTAATTTTCAAAAATGCGTCATAATAAATTTCTCCGGAATTTTTTATTGTATTGAAATAAAATATATGTAATATATGTTTGATACTAGCTTTCACCACTAATGAACTCAATTTTCAAAAATATGTTGCAATAAATTTCCCCTAATTTTTTAATTAGATTGAAGTGAAACAAATGCAAAAATTAAATATTTTATTTACTTATCGATTTATGTATTATCTTAAATCCTATGGTAACTGGAATCAAGAGATGACAGAAAACAAATAACATTATTCAGAATTTTAAGACAGCTTTTTTTTTTTGCCTCAAGAATCTCACAAAGTACTTCTTTTTAGTTAATATTCCTTCTTGGTATTGATTTGCTAATATTAGCCACCTAAGGGGCTATTGTTTTAGATGGATCAATTTTGGAGTGCTAGATTACTTTTCAATTTTTTTTTATCGTTTGCTTCAATTTTAATCACATGTAGCTGATATAATATTCAATTTAATAATTTATCGTTTCCTTTAACTTTAATATCGGAAAATTTTACTATTGTCCATTTCTCGATATTTCATCGATTACTTTAATTCTTATATTTAATTGAGTGATTTAATAATAATTGTAAAAAAAAAGCGCACCTTGGGTGGCTAAATTTGATCTTTGTAAAACTTTGAATAGAACTTTCGGTTTATTTTTTATTTACTTTTAAGCACGTTATAAATTGGAAACTATTACATTCTTAAGTTTCGTAACATCAATTTTGAGACTCCTGGACGATGTTCCAAGGGGACAGATGTGTCCACTTGCCTCCCCCTCAAGCTAACATATGTCACTGGTAAGAGGGCGTATAACATCGAGTTTTGAATGTAATTCTGTGAAACAGTTTTGAAATTTTAACTATAATCGTTTGCGTTTTAATAAGAAAATTTTCATTAACAAGATTATATGTCTAGTCACCTTTCAGACTGAAAATCTGCCTTAGAACGAAGTTATAAGTAATGTCAGAGATCATTAGAGAGGGAGAGAGACGAACAATTAAGTTTTGTCACATGCATATACCGGTTTTCTTTCAATAAACTGGACGTGCAGTTATCTCATGCGCTATTTCCTTAATATCTTGAAAGCCATCACATTACTTTTGTTCCTAATAATAAGATATAATTCAATGTCGTTTTGTTTCTTTCTTTTTATGTATATTCATTACAGAGTTGGGAAAAAATATTTCAGAAATTGTTGGAAATATCTTAATTTTAAATCAATAACATTCGTGAGGTTTTCTTCGCTTTTTCTTATTTGAGTTTAGTCACAGAAAATATTCAAGATAAATTTTAAATACTATATTTTTTTTTCTATGCATGTTTGGTTTCATCATAATATTTGAGTGATATATTTTTATTTATCGTAACACTTCAAAAATTTTAATAAAAAATTAATTTTTAAGTAAAAAAAAAAACCAATATTGACATTCACTTTAGAGTTATAAAATTTTCCTGAACAGAGCGCCTGTAAATTTCTTTGAATATGCTTTCTTTTTTAAAATTTTTTTTACTAATTGTCAATTGCATATTGGATTAAAAGGGCCTCTTTAGTGACAATATTTTACAAAACATATCGTGACTTCATTCGGTAATTTCTAAAAGTGAAATCGATGAAGTCTCTTTTATATATTTCAAAGGTTGAATTTTTTTTTTTTTTTTTTTTTTTTTTTTGGGGGGGGGGACATTTTTCTTACATCATTTTGAAATTTTGCTTTTAGAATTGTCATTTAATCATTAGAGAAATATTTGTCTTACATAGCACTTTATAAAAACAAATTATTGTAATTATTTGCGATATTAAAAATCTCATAAGACCTCAAATTAAAAAAAAAAAAAACGATAGTAATCGAAAAAAGGAAATTGAACACTGAAACCGAAAAATAAATAATTGGTTTAATATCATGTTTGTTCCGCTACTTAAGTAAACCAACTTCGTAAAAAAAAGTTGAATGCAAAGTTTTGCAAATAAAAGATTTAACCACTTCAAGGTGCACTTTTTTTTAATAATTACTATTAAACTATTCAATTAAATATAATAACTAAAGTAAACGGTGAAATATCACTTTTCCGATATTAAAATTAAAGGAAACGATAAATTATTAAATTGATTATATTCAAGCTAAATTAATTAAAAATAAAACAAGCAATGAATTATTAAACCGAATATATTTAAGCTAAATGTAATTAAAATTGAAGCAAATGATAAATTATTAAATTGAATATTATATCAGCTACATATAATTAAAATTAAAGCAAATGAAAATTGTTTTATTGAACATATTTAAGCCAGATGTAATTAAAATTGAAGCAACTGATAAAAATTGAAAAATGATCTGGTTCGCCAAAAGTGATCCAACTAAAACAATAACCATTGAATGGCTAAAAAAATTACATGAAACAATGTTCACTAGAACTGACTCGAAGTACAAAATAGTCGAAGTTTGCTATAATGAAGATAAATCTGTTTTTTCAGCCACTCAAGGGGTTATCGTTTTGGTTGGATCACTTTTGGCGTACCAGATAAATTTTCTTTTCTTTTTTTTTTTTTTTTTAATGTTTACTTCAATTTTAATTACATTTAGCTTAAATATATTCAATTTAAAAATTTATCGTTTGCGTTTATTTTAATATCAGGAAAAGTTTACTACTGTCCATTTCTCGATATTTCAACATTTATTTTAATTCTTTTATATATTTGAGTAATTTAATAATAATTATAAAAAAATAGCGTACCTTTGGAGGCTAAATCTGTTCTTTGCAAATTCTTTGCATAGAACTTTAGATTGATTTTTTCTATCTTTTTTTTTTATTATTATTATTTTATAATTGTTCCATAAAATCTCTAATAATTTAAGACATTGGGGAGGGGGGGGGGAAGAACCCGCATTTCAAGTTTCAACAAGTTTCATTAAAATATAACAAAAACAAAATCTAATTTTTTTCCTGGCTTGGTGTAAATGTTATAAGCCCTTTTTAAGTGCGGCTTTTTAAATTTAGTTTTCTGACCGTTTTTTCAAAATTTAGTTGTTGTAATGATTTTTTTTAAATTTGAGGTGCTGTTATCAAAAAAATTATGCTGAAGATAAAGGAAAGCCTTTGTAAATAGTTTTATTTAAGCCGTGTAAATGCAGCCTGCAAAATATACAATTTACATCAATATTGTGCAAATAAAAAAATATAAAACAATTTTAAAAATCAACGAAGAAAAAAAAAAGTATTTAAAAATTCCTCCCCGGCGGGGAATCGAACCCCGGTCTCCCGCGTGACAGGCGGGGATACTTACCACTATACTACCGAGGATACAGAATACCTGCCGAAACCCGGGATCGAACCAGGGACCTTTAGATCTTCAGTCTAACGCTCTCCCAACTGAGCTATTTCGGCACAACTGTCAGACAAAAGTTTGCTATCTTTTCCTTCAAAAGAGCCGTAGAGGAAGGATTGCCAAAAGCTAACAAGGGATCTTCACAAAATTGTAGCATATATTTATCGAAAGAAGATAATCGCTTTAAAATTATCTATTCAAAACATTTTAAGCTGTAATTAGAAGCATTTTGATAAAATTAACATTTCTTATAATCATGAGCTTGTGCATTATATATATAATAGCAATTGTATAATTTTGTTTTAATTTTCAATTAAAAAGAGTTTCCTTTTTTTCTGTTATTTTAGTTTTAAAAATTTTCTGTTTAGCTATCATTCTTATGTCATTAATTCGGCACTGCAAATGAAAAACGTTATTGATAAAAACTATTAAATGTGTTTGTATTCACGAGGAAAGAAATTGAACTAATTTTATTAGCATAAATTCTTTAATTTTTTTTAAAAAAAAAGGACCGTAAAAGCGAAACTTATTTCTTTTTCTTCTTTTATGCGAGATGGATATTTAAAATTTTAATTTTGTTCGCACAACAAAAGTTATTTTTTTAGTGAAAGCTTCTATCATTTTATTGGTTAAGAAATAAGTCACGAAATTGTCTTTTTTCAAAAATATGTAGCTTATTTCCCCTTTATACATAGTTTGATTTGAAATAATAAAAAAGCTTTAAGAGAAAGAGTGATGTGTTCGTAAGCTAGGGATATATATAAAGTTATAAACAGAGTTAAAAATTTAAAAAAAAAATGTAAATTGTAAATAAAGAAATAATTGCTTTTTTTCTGGTGCAAATGGCTATCGTAACTATCAAACATTGCGGTTTTTTTTTTTTTTTTTGTCGCTTTGTGACTATTTTTTAGACGAAATACGTTTTTGACTAGCTTTGAAAAAGAGTTGGCTGTATTGTAAGCTATATTTTCTTTATCACCCCTTCTACATACGCATAACTTCTTCAGCAAAATATAGGGGGAGTCTTTTAGTCACAAGATCGTCATTTGTTCTTCCTTTTATTTTATTTCTTTTTTTAAGAACTGAATCGATATTTAAAAAATATAAGGAAAAAACTTTCATTATGCTGATATTATCGAAATTATTTTCAAATACGAAGTTTTATAAAAACAGATTAACCTTTAACTTATAAATCTATTAATTTCATTCTAATATATAGTTAAAATGTGATTTAAATTCTCTCAGTGTATCTACATGAAGTAATTAAAAGCAGAAAAAAGGAATCAATCTAAAGAAGAGATGTTTAAATCAAAACTCTTAAAATTAAGCCCCCTTCTTTCTACAACTCTTAATTCTTAGAGAGCAATAAATATAGATAAATTATTATTTATTATACAACATATTAATTTAACATATTTAATTCTAATAAGCAATTTAAATTAGGCTTAGTAAGTAAATTTAAAACTGTATAATCATCAGCGTTATGATCCTATCATTAAGCAATTAATTTTAGTTTCCTTTTTTTTTTTTAATTAGAAATCGTCTGGTGGAAACGAGTTTAGCTTTGTGTCTCTGTATTGAAATAATTTGAATGCTAATTACTAAGACTCGTAATTTAATTACATATTTTAATTTTGGAATTCATATTTTAATGATAATTATAAATAATTGAAATTACATACCTTCTTAATTTAACAGTTCAAACATTTTACATTGGACGCAATGGAATAAGTGTTAATATTTCATAGTATTTTGACAATTTTCATATGGATAAAAATAATTAGTGCAAGAAAATAATTTGTAATTTTTAGTGAGTTATAATTCTTTATTACAGTATTTCTACATTCGACCCTGTTTTCAATTTTCAATTCAAAAGAGAGAAAACACACATACATGAAACTAGTTATGGTTTCTTAGTTAAAATGTTACAATTAGGGGATGTCTATATTTCTAGAAACATAATTCTTTATCTTCAGATACTTATTTGCAAATGCACTTGTCCTTGATTATCATTCTCTATTTAATTTTTTACAATCGTTAATTAGATTATTAATTATAATTTAATAATATAATTGCTATATAATTAGAATTTAGTCATAATTATGATATCTCATCTCGACTAACAGTTACAAATATTGATGTAAAAAAACAAATTTTTCTAATTCTAATAAATACTGTACTTCATTTGTTATAAACAGTGTGGACTTCTCTCGCAACACATTCTTCTTATATATAATCCTCAAAAGAAACTGAAATTTTTTTTAAAAAATGTTTTAATTGATAGTTACCCGAAATAGAATAATTACTGGTCATTAAATCATGAAATTGTAATAGTAATTATAACCATTAGTCTTTACCAAAATGTTTTCAACTTTTTAAGGTATATATATATATATCCCTTATAACTAAGAAAACATTGAAATATATTTTATTGCCAACTCCACACCCATCGTCCTCCCGATCGAAACTTATTTTTTAAACTTAGTGGCTCAAATATTAAAATCTCCTATAAGTCTAACAACTTTTGAAAAATTCATATTTGAGTTTACTTACACAAAATTAATAGAAATATGTAACTCAAAACGAATTGCAATCTAGTTAATATCCTTTCTCTCATAAATTCCTCTCATTGTTCATCTGTTTATATTGCTCGGTGTCATGAAGACAGTTAAAATTTATACTGGATTTTAAATTATCATTTAAAAAGAACTTACTATTTATTTGGATGGGTTCCGGAACACAAAGCTCTGGAGGTGACTTTGTAGCAGTGGACGTAATGCAACCCATGATTTATCTTTTCGTAGTTGCTTCTACAAAGGAACAATTACGATTGCTTTATTACGATAATGGATCTTTTGCCCAATTAAGAATGTTTGAGTTATGCTTTGTTCTTTCGTTAGGAGCAATATGCACAGTTCTCACAATCAGTATAATAATTTAAACAAATATTCAACTCGTATACGAACTCGTCAATTTTTTTTCTCTTTCAGTTATAATGTTTGTCTCCTCTTTTTGAACAGCAAAATACTTTCTTCAATAGAATTCTTTACCAAGATGATGTTAAATATTAAAGTTGTGTTGTGAAATCTCTTATAAATCATTTCCTTTAGCTCTAAGAAATATTAATTGATCTATCGAGCGTATGCATTAATAGAATGTCTTAAATCGGATTTAATCTTTTACTTTTCTGCAAGAACAATCGACAGAATTAACTTTTGTTTTCAGATGTAGCACACCTTAAAGATATCCGCAATGTCGCTTTTCTTAATTGTCCAAGTTTATTCTTTTGTCTAATTTTTAATTTTATAATCCGATGTTCAATACATATAGTTTAAGTTCTAAAATTCATCTTGTGCTAATTCAGGGAAATATTTAGAAGAGTCGTTGCGTTACTACTGACACAGAGATCTTACACAAAAGGAAAAAGGAAATCTATCGTATACTGAATCTAGAACAATTCAAATCTTTAAGACAACCACACCTCGGAATGTAAATTTTAGCATCAAAACTTGACTTTGTTCGAATCAATCTGAATCTATTTTTTTCTTCTATGTTACAATAACCGTAAACTATGTAATACGGAATTTCTTCAAATGAAAATTCTTTTGGAAAGCTTCTCAGTTCTGCTTTTAAAATCAGCACTAGATACACTTGTGAAAAAATTGAATTTTACAACAGCAGATTTTCCAGGTGTGAGTTTTTATAGACATTCTTGTTCCTCACATCAACTCTACCATTGCTAAATTCTCTTTGCGCAGTCCCTTGGAAAACACGCCATCAACAGCTCGCTTGCAATCAGCAACAGCTCGCAGCCGGAATGAAAACAAAGTTCTATTAAAGAGCTCTCTAAACGACTCTAAAAATCAATTCTTTCATTGTTCCACGCATTTCTGCGGCAGACATGATGTCGCTAAATTCCCCTTTTATCTTTCAGAGCCGCATCCATCAATCCATACCATCTCCGAGGCGATGCCAATTTTCGGCTCAAATTTCATTTGATCCAATTACCATGCCTCGAGTATTAATATCTTGTGGTTTGTCTGAAGTGTTCAATTTGCAACCTGTTCCCTCTCTTCCATAACGACATCCAAGGTGAGAGTGTTTATCCCGACTCACCAACCCCTTCCGTCCCGTTGCTAGGATACCCGGAGAGGAGGTCAATCAGGACTCTCTCGTTGCCATGACAACGGCGGTCCGGAATTTCGGTCTAAAAGAGGAGAGGCTTTGATATATATTCGAATGGTTACGTCCAGACATCTAATTAATAGACGCCGTTATCACAGAGTGAAACTTTTGAGGATTTAATGGGCAATTAAAACACAGAAAATGTTGGAAAGTTTGAAAGCTTACGCCGATTTTCGACGAATTTTTTTTTTTTTTTTTTTTTACACTTATTCGTTTGCTTTTTTTCTGGAGAAACTCGCGACCAAATCAGGCACTTCCGTGCATGTATTTGCTTTGTTTTATCTTTATGACCAGTATGTTAGCTGCTTCAACACGAAAAGTTATTCCAGAAGGAAGTTGCGGTTGGATTAAATGTTTCTGTGTATAGTTTTTTTTTTTTTTTTTTAATTTTATTTTGCGTTTCAAAAGTGCAAAATATGAAGTTTAGTTTTTGTTAAAAAAAAGTAAGGCGATGAGTAACAAATGATGTATCAAAATGCTATATTTAAACTTTACTTTTGTCATAATGATTCGGGACTGTTACAATTGCAGATTTCGCTGAAAAATATGCATAGATTCCAGCTAATAATTGCAAAATCGGTATTATGTGATTTAAATGAGTGATACGATGTTTTATTCACGTTACACTTGGAAGCAATATGAGAATTATCCGCAACGAAACTTTGTATTTTTGAATATCTCTCGATAAAGTAGTAAAGGCAATACCAAGCTGTCAGCCCACTCTAATTTCCACACAATTCTTGCGTATGGACAATGAACCTGTAAGATTTAACTTACAGCTCTTCTACTCGACGGAAACAACGCCGGGCACAAGTTTGGGGTCATTACTCCTCGATAATGATCGCGAATTATTGCTTTGTTTATTAACAACGCGATTGGAAGTAACACGAAGGCTATTAGTTATGAACCTCGTAATTTTGAATATCATTCAAGAAAGCAAATGCGACACCTGAATTTGAAACTTCCTCTCTAAATTTACCCCAAGCTTATGAAAGGGCTTGAAACCCTAACAGATTTAGCGTGCATCAGCCCCAATATACGGCGGGTTTTAGAGGCATCGGGACTCGAGTGAGTGATGGTCGAGTTTAATGGCGCAAGAGCCAAATGTGGCTAAGCTGCTCCAAACAAGGTAAAGCTGTGATCTAGAAGTTTAAAAACTGAAACAATTATTCAAATTGGTTGACAAGCAGGAGGATGGGAAATAGGGTAGGATCGCTAGGATATTCTATGTTTGTCAAAGACAGAAAACCCCGTGAGGATCATCAGGGTGCCTCGGGGTCATGAGACCCCTGCCTCTCTTCAGGACTCGAATCCACGAACAATGGAGAGTGAGTGAGTGAGTGAGTGTGAGTGAATGTAAAGTTTATTGGCGCAAGAGCCAGATATGGCTATGCTGCGCCAAACAAGATTAAACTGTGGTCTAGACGTGAAGATGAAAAAAGGTAAAAGTGGTTGACAAGAAGGAGGGTCGAAAATAGAGAAAGATCGCTAGGGTATCCCGGGAGTGCGTCACCCGTGTTTACCAAAGACAGTAAACCCCATGGGAAAGAAAGATCACTAGAGTACCTCGGGTTCGTGAAGCCCATACTTACCTAAAGAAGGCAAGTCCCTGAGGTCCCCTGATATAATCCCCAGGGGCAGGGTGCCCGGCTATACCCCCAGACGCTGGGTACCCATTTTAGTCGCCTTTTACGACATGCATGAGCTACAGTGAGACTATTCTGTCATCCCCGGTCACCACACGGGTCACGAACAATGGAGAGAGCGCCGACCTTATGACTATGATCACTAAGCTACCACGACCACACAATACTTGGAGAGTGAAGTAGGAGTTTAAGGCGCGAGAACAAATTCATTTTATGCTGCGTCAAACCATGTACGACTGATTTGGTACGAAAAATGGGGAAGGAAAAGAAAAACATGCTTGACATGGAGATACTATAAAAATCGCAAGGGTATCTTAGCAGTGCGTCACCTGTGTTTACCAAGGATAGTAAGTGACAGTGAAGTTTTTTGGCGCAAGAGCCAGATGTTGCCATATTGCGCCAAACAAGGTAAATGTGATCTAGATGTTAAAACAATGAAAAGATTGTTCGACAAGAGTTGAAAATAGAAAGATTGAAATTGAAGTTTACGGGCGCATGAACCAGATGTGGCCATGCTGCGACAAACTAGATGTAACTGTGGTCTAAACGATGAAAAAAAAATTGAAAAAGATAAAATTGGTTGACATGAAGGAGGGTCGAGTGAGTGAGTGAGTGAGTGAATGTAAAGTTTATTGGCGCAAGAGCCAGATATGGCTATGCTGCGCCAAACAAGATTAAACTGTGGTCTAGACGTGAAGTTGAAAAAAGGTAAAAATGGTTGACAAGGAGGGTCGAAAATAGAGAAGGATTGCTAAGGTATCCCGGGAGTGCGTCACCCGTGTTTACCAAAGATGAAGGAGGGTCGAAAATAGTGAAAGATCGCTAGGGTAACCTGGGGGTGCGTCACTCGTGTTTACCAAAAACAGTAAAACCCCATGGGAAAGAAAATTACTAGGGTGCCACATGGTCATGACGCCCGTACTTATCTGAAGAAGTCCCTGAGTTCTCGGTTAAAACCCCCAGGAGCAAGGTTCTCGGTTATACCTCCAGAAGCTGGGTGCACATTTAAGTCGCCTCTTACGACATGCATGAGTTACAATGGGACTATTCTGTCGTACCCAACCAAGAACAGTAAACCAGATTGGAAAGAAAATTACTTAGGTACCTTAAGATCGATCCGATTTGACTGTATATTAACAGCGAACTTAGAAGTAACATTTGCGATATTGCGATGGGTCTCGTAATTTGGAATCTCTGGAGTGACGAGGAGGATATCTGCGCACATTCCAGAAAAATGTAAATCTCCGAGGAGGTTTGAGTGACTTAAAAAGTCGCTAACCATGTAATTTACGACAATAATCTCTAAACCACAACTGTAAAACCAAGAGAAAAGCTTGAGACCCAGTTGGATCTAAAGCACAGCTATTTCATTATTCCGCAGATATATCTTTGATGGATTCTACACCGGAATTCATGACTATTTAAAATTCGTAATGTTTGATAAGAACTGTTTCTTTTTTTGTAACATTTTTGTAGAAAACTAAGACATAGTTCAGTTTCACTTGTCTCATACCCTCCCCCCCTTACTTTCGTACGCAATAAAGCTTTAAAAATGACACCTTAATAATATATTTGAATTTTTATTACAGAATTACTACAAAAATCAACAGAATTTGTATCGTTCGAAAGCAACTTGATTACAATTCAGTATCAAAAATAGAATAGTAATAAGAAAATGTGACACCTTCCACTAAAAGAAACAAAAGTATCTAGAAAGAAACTTAAAAATTTAAAACTTAGTCTGTTTTAGAAAAAAAAAAGTATAGAATTATTTCCAAATTAAAAAACTTCTTTTTATCTACAAGTAACACAAAGCACAGAATGCTGCTGGAATATTTTCTTTCCCAAAGCGATGTCTTACGCCTCCAACATTTTCCCTTTTCATATTTTATCACAGTTTGAAGAGTTTGGGGACTGATTTTCTTTCCCTACCTTCAGATATGTGTGCAATCTTACATGAATTAAAAGAAACTTTTGAAGTGTCGTTTTTTGTTGTCAAAAGATTTGACACCGAGCTTACAGTTGTCCTTTTTACATTTGGACAGACAGTTCGCAAGTCCTACTTTTAATCTGCTAAAAGCAGTTGATCCATTCTTTGTCATTTCGGTATTTACAGTCCTCGGATAAGAAACTTTTGATATTTCTACAGATTGGCTAAAGTCTTTGTGTTCTCTTTTTTGGGGCGAATTCGCCCGTTCCAAATCAAATTCAGAGCCAGAAAAGGACCTTCGTCTTCTAGTTTCTTGCCTTATGACACCAGAGTGAGAAGTTTTGAAGGGTAGCATGTCAGGAGAAATATCCGAATCTTTGACTCCCTTTTCCTGAATTTCTATCCATTGTTGCAATCTCTTCCTTCGAAATGGAAAAGAGTAACTTTTTGGAATTTCGAGTTCTCCACTTGAGGAATGTTCAGTGGAATAGTCATCTATTTTTTGAGTAGATTCTTCAGGTAAAGGAGTAGCGAGTTTAGGGTTTTCAATGACGTTGGATTCTGAATTGCGAATTTTACATGGTCTAGTTTCTTTGGTATCTATCCATTGCTCAGATCTCTTTTGACGGAATGGGAAATAATATATTTTTGTAGGATCACTTTCACTGAATTCGTTATTCCCAAAATTGTATTCTCGGATTTTTTCCATTGGCATTATGCTGGAAGCATCAAATGGAGCAGGACATCTTTGGATACATTTTTCATTCGAGACATCTTTTTTCCAGTTACGAAGTCTGTATAGCCGGGGCTTAATATCACTATTCATAATTTCGGATTCCTTTGTTAATTCCACTGTCATTTTTTCCTGATCTTCGGTACCTTGATGTTTTAAATTAGGTGTGTCTGGAAAAGATGTAAATTATAAATATTTACTATATTATTGCAAGAGAACAGTTTATTTTTATATTATTGAATGACCGAGGTTCACCCTAACGTTTTTACCATCGTAGGCAAACAAAAAATGCTGCTCCGCAACATTTCAAAGCATAAAGTTTATAACTTTTAAAATGTTTCAAAAAATAATAAAAACTACATTTATATAAAATTTATACACTTTAACTAAGACTGTAACAATAACACTGATATAGGTAAGGAAAATTGGCTTATTGAAAAACAAAATTTACATTTTACGATTTTAAATCATTGAAGGAATTTAGAATGTTATTTATCTTACATGTTATATCCACTTTCTAAAAATCCCTTTCCTCATCCACTACACTTGTAATTACCACAACCGGACGTTATTGCATAACGCACCGTTTTTAATCCGACTCTTTTATATCTGTGTGAAAAAGTTTGCTGAATCTTATCTATGCATCTTACAATCTAACCATTGAAATATACTCAGAAGCCTGTATTTGTTACATTTGAATTAACATGTTAAATCTAGTCTGCGGTATATCTCTAAGTCTAGAAATGCCCAGAAGCCAGTCAAAATTCATGCTGTATTTAATTTTACTAATTTATTTTTTAGATTCAAGTAATTGAGGTACATTTGTGAGTTGCATTTATCATTTTTTTGCGCATTTCAAGTGGTTTTGCCACTCCTATGTTCTGTCGCCTACTATGCTTATCGCCCTGTATGGCCTCCAAATTAAACTGTGATGAGAATCAAATAATTTAATCAAATCGACAATCTTGAGAATATTGAGTACAAAAAATATTGAGCCGATATGCAAATTTATTTTCATTGGGTTAGTACTTAAATGAGAATACAAGAGCTACAAAAAACTATGCGATTGATTTAAATTGTGCTATAAGAAATTAATATTTATAAAAATTATATACCCGAAAAAAGGCAATGAATTATATTTAAAATATTTCTATATTGATTTTTGATAACTTGCCATTCTCCAAGTTTTTATTCTATCGTGCTGTGAGCGAGTATTCGATAATTAATGTCGTTATAAGAGCAAGAAGAATGGTATTGGCGACGGTGAGTGAGAAGCAGTAAAGCCTTAAGGCGCAAGAAGGTTAAAAGCTAAGCTGCACCAAACATTTCTTCAAGATCATTTTGTTTTATCGTATTGAAATAAAATGATTAATGTAGTATAGATAAAATACTCTAATATGTCAGAGTTAAAATCTTTATAAAAAATTTTTAATATAAAATAAAGCAAGTTGCAGTGGGGCTCCCCTAAGTCGAACAAATTTCAGATGAATGTATTAAAAAGATGGAGTGAGTGATGGTCGAGTTTGGCGATGCAAGAGCCAAATGTGGTTTACCTGCGCCAAACTAGGTAAATCTGTGATTTACGCGTTTAAAAAAGGCGAGTGAGTGATAGTATTGCAATTGTGTAAAAGCTAGACATGGTGATGCTGCACAAAACAAGGTAAATTTGTGGTCCAGAAGTGACAAAAAATTGAAGACAAACGAGTGAGAGATTGTATTTTAATGACGCAATAACCAAATGTGGCAATGCAGCACCAAAAAACTGATTTAAATGTGTAAAGATATTGAATGAAATTAAAAATTAGTTGACAAGAAGGATCAGAAATTAAGGATTGCTTGGTTATCTCGAGGTTTGTTTTCTGCATTTTCCAAATACAGTAAACCCCATTGGAAAAAAAAATCTCTGATTCTTCTACTTACCTAAAGGCGAAAGACTTTCCAGAAGCGCACTCAACGAATATTAGTGTTTGTGTAAGACAAGCATGTTCAATGCGAAGGCCCCAGTCAATTTTTGATCTCTATTATTAATATTAGAACTTCGGATAATGTTCCAATTATAAGTTTCAACGATTATAGTTTTTATAGCTCTGGAGATTCCACATTTCCTGCTATGCCGTTTTATTGACTTTTAAACTGAAATTTTGAATACCTTGTAGCAAATATTGGTGACATCCTCGTAATTCTGAAACGTTGTTAAATGCCAACGACACCTGAATTGATATCTCCTTAACTTCCATTCCAAGCCAACATTGAAGATTTTGAGCACAGTCAGAATGGTTTAATTAACGTTGTATTTGGAACCAACTAGAAGTTACCGGCGACGGTACTCGCAACTCTGAACCTCTATCAAGTGACGAAGACGACATCCAAGCTGACACCTCTTTTTAAACTTCCAGACTAAGCCATCGAGAGGGCTTTGAACCTCGACAGATTTAAAGCGCATCAGTCTCACGACACGGCAGGTCTTTCGTGGCATCAAGGCTCGTTCCCATGGTTGGATGGAAATTCTGTTCGTGAGCTCGCGATCATAACCGTTCGACTACCACCATTTGAGCATCAGCATATCTAATGTGTATCTAGATTTTTTTCACGACACATCTGTCGTGGAATCGGGAATAACACGCGGTTGGACTGAAACATCGTAACCATTAGCTCACGACCATGATCATTCGGCTACCGTGGTTCTAGAGAGGGTTGCAATACTTGTATTATAAAATTTTATTGATTAAACATTGTTATTGACTATCAGAGGAGAAAAAAAAATTTTATTCGGATATTTTACATTTGTCTGGAAAAGGTTCACTTTTTATTATTTTTGCAGCTCAGACAAAATTGGTATCAATAATGTGTCAAAAAGAGTTATATTATGTTGAGGGATTAATTCATTTAACAGTTTATACATATCTTTTTCCCCACATATCTGATTTCTCAATAAAAAATTAGCCAAAATTCCCGATTTCGTTAAGTTCTGCTCCTAAGTTACCATGTTAATAGGGATTAAGCATATTTTTATATGTTTGGATTTTTCGGGTCATAAAATACCTAAACCAAAAATTTCACATAACTTTCGGCAACAGTTCAGAAAATATTCAAATTTGAACATGCAGAATATCCTCATCTACAACAAAAAAAAAAGTTCTGTTTGGAAATTAAGTACATTAAACAAGTTAATTCATGGAAACTTGGATAAAATTAATATAACCGTTGAAGTTATCCCACTGCGATGATAATCACGAAAATTATTGATAGTATCTTTTTGTCAACTTCACATTTAATTATTTTGAGCGAGGGAAAGTTAGAGCTTATGGCGCTAGAGCCAAATCTGGCTATGGTGTATCTAAAACCACGTGCATCTTGTGTTCTAGACGTCAAAGATAAGGAAAAAAAGGTAACAATTGGCTGACAAGACTGAAAATTAAAAGAATGGTTAGGATCTTAGGTAGGCGTAAAGATCCTAACCATTAATCATTTTTATCAAAGCCAGTAAGCCCAAATGGAAAAGAAGGGATCATGATTCCTGCATTTAAAGATGGTAAAGCCCCTGACGGAGGTCTGTAGAGGAGGAATTTACGAAAGTTTTGCTCCGCATGGAGCCAGATCTGGATATAGTGTGCCAAATAAAGTATATCTAATGTAAATGTAAGGAAAATTGGAAAAAGAGAAACTGGTTGACAAGTGGGGTTGAAAATAGAGAAGGATCCCTAAAGCATTCTAGGAATGCGTCACCAGTGTTTACCAAAGGCAGTAAAACTCAAAGGAAAGATTTTTAAGGTACTTCGTGGTCATGATTCCCATACTTACCTTAAAAGAGTAAGTCCTCGAGAAAGTAGTAGAATCAGAAATTCAATCACGCGGCTTTACTAAAACATAGCCAGCCACTCGATCAATGTCATGACCATTTGGTTGATGTGGCCAATCAAACAATTTAAGTACACACAAGATTGTCAGTGGATCGAGTTGGAGAGTTTTCATGAGAATACGGATCATCAGAAATTATTCATTTTATTGGTTAAATAACAAAATCGTAACTCACCTGTTTGTTCACTTTGAGTTAAGGACCTGCATTCTATAGGAGTATTGCTCGGCATTATATGTCCGGAAGTAGGCAACAGCTCGATCCAACAGGAGAGAATCATTAATTGATACAATAACAGAGCTACGAAAGATAAGAATATAAACTTCTCCGATAGAAGCTCATAATATCCAATATAGGTGAATAACATGGTTAATATGATGAACTGATAGACTAGATGAGAGGGAGCGGTTTTCATTGTAGACATGTTTCTTCGTCGCAATCTGATGATTTCTAGATAAGAGAAAAAAATTCCATTAAAATCTGCAATACGTTCATAGATTTCTCCAAAGATTATTTGATTTGGAAAAATACTTGATTACTCAACAGATTTCAGTCACGAAAAATTTCGCAGAATGATTGTACATTTTATTCTATCAACCGTTCGACGATTACATTGAATCGATCCTCAAAAGCAAAGAAATTGGTGAACTGTTGCACTAAATTCAGTTCCCAATAATTATTGTAATCCATTTCTTCAATTCGATAGATTAGTTTTATTATCGTCGCACTAGAAGTAACACGAAGGCTATTGGCGATGGACATCGTTATTTTGAAACTCCGTCAAGTGACGAATAAAACACTCGAGCTAGCACCCACCTCTCTTTTACTTCTACACCACGAATACGGGAGGACTTTGAGACACGACAAATTTAACATGTATCCTCCTTGGTTACACGGCGGGTCTTGAATGGCGTCAAGGTCGATTCGAAATGTTGAAAAACAAATTGATTATAATGTGGCTCAAGTGAGCGAGTGTAAAGGTTATTGGTGTAACAGCCAGATGTGGCTATGCTGCGCCAAACAAGATTTAACTGAGGTCTAGACGTAAAAAAAATTGAAAGAAAAATTGGTTAACAAGGAGGGTCGAAAATAGAAAAGGATCGTTAAGGTATTCGGGGAATAATGTGGATCAAAATAATTTTAAAATTCAAACAATATTTTTAAAAATATTGTTACCAGTCAACGCAAATCTTATGAATGAAAAAGACATTTACCGAGGTTTTGTTAGATACGAGGAAGGCTTAAGGAAGGACATCCTGACCTTCGCGACAAATTTGGTGGTAAAACGAAGATTATCGGAAATTGAGTTTTCTTGAAATTTCAAAAAAAAAAAGCGAGTGATAGTATTTTAACGGCCAGATATGACTTTGCTGCCTCAAATAAGGCAAGGGTGTGATCTAGATATTTGAAAAAAGATGAAAATCGGTTGACACAAAAAGAGGGGTTAAAACGGAAGGATCACTATAGTATCCAGGTGGAGCGTCACCTGTGTTTACCAAAGACAGTGAACCCCATGGAAAATAAAAGATAAGAATCTCTCGGGATCTCATAATGCTCGTACTTACCTAAAGAACCCCTGAGGTTTCCCAAACTGGAGGACTAGTCCCAATATAAAGGTGTGGGGGCTACAGCCGGGCACCATTCCCCTATTGACAGGGTGCTTGGCTATATCCCCAGACACTGGGTACCCATTTTAATCATCGCTTACGGCATGCATAAGCTCAGAGGAACTATTCTTTCACACCCGGTGAGCACACGGGTGAGTGAGTGAATGTAAAATTTATTGGCGCAAGAGCCAGATATGGCTATGCTGCGTCGAACAACCTTTAACTGTGGTCTAGAATGGAAGAAATTGAAGAAAAGACAAAAATTAGTTGACAAGGAGGATCGGTGACCACACGGGTGAAATTTCTGTTAGGAAATGAGTTATGGAATCTTCCTGAATTTTCTGTGACGTCTCACCTGCCGGGATAGCCATAAATATGCGGAGATATGATCTCTAATGTGATTGTTTATTAACATCACACTGAGAAGCCCCACGCAAACTACTGAAGACGGACCTCGTAATTTTGAACCACATTGAAGTGAGAAAACTATACTTGAGCTGACACCTCCTTCCCTAAACTTTTACACCCCGTCAATGGGAGGACGTGGCACCTTGATTGATTTAACGTGCATTAGCTCCGCTACACGGCAACCTGGGCTCGAATCAGCGACTCGACGAAAACAACACTGTCCGTGATTTCGTGACCTTAACCATTAGGCTACCAGTTTAGTTTAGTTTAGTTTTTACGTCACTAGAAGCAACACGAGGGCTATTGGCGACGGACCTCATAATTTTCAACCTCGGTCAAATGACGAGGACGACATCAGAGCAGGCACCCCCTATTAACTTCCACATCAGGCCTACGGAAGGACTTCAGGCCCCGACAGATTTAACGTGCATCAGCCCCGGCTACACGGCGGGTCTTTTGCGGCCAAGGATCGAACCCGTGACTGAATGAAAACCACCGGCCACGAATACGAAACAATGACCACAAGGCTACCGTGGCCCCGTTAGGCTACCAGAGGGTAACTTCATTGGAGCCTTTTTCTAGTGACGAGGGTATTATGCGATCTGGCATCACATCATCTAACTCTCACATCCACGTGAGGACTTGCATGCCTTGTTGTACATGCCTTTTAAAGCAACTAAAACAGTCCGACTGCTTATCTAAAAGATTCGATTGTTTGTTGATAGGTAAAAATCAGCTGGTGTTGATTCATAGCATTAGAACTGCATGCCGTGATTGGTTTGGTTTTTATTAACGTCGCGCTAGAAGCACGCGTGGAGTAATTTCGACCACCTCGTAATCCTGAACCTCGACCAAGTGGCTTGCATGCTGAGAATTCTATGTCTGATATTCCTTAAAAGAATTCCGGCTCTTAAATATTACTCAAAAAAATATGTTCGTATTCAAAGATTCACTTGAGTGAAATGATAGAAAAGTTAATAACATAATTTTTGGTTTAATTGTTTGTAGCGTCGCACTTAGAAGCAATAGGCTGGAGGAAAAGAGTGAGTGAAAGTAGAGATTTATGTTGCCGGAGCCAAACCTGGATATGCTAGGCCAAATGATGTGATCTGTACTCTGGGTGTTAGGAAAAATGAAGAAAGATAATTGGTTGAGAAGAAGGGTCAAAAACAAATAGATCGCTGGGTATCCCGGGGATGTATACTCGAGTTACCACAGTAAACCTCATGGGGAAAAAGAACCACTGGGGTAACCTCAGGGTTTTGATTCCCGTACTTATCTAAAGAAAGCTCCTGAGGGGTATATTGGCTACTTTCCTCTTAATTTTGAACTACGTTTAGAACACATGAACGGCACCCGAGATAGCAGCATATCTGCAACACACCGCAAGCATGAGAACTTTGAGTTTCTACTGATTTAACATGCATCAGCCCCGCTACACAAGTGTTCAGTGGCACCACGACTGGGTAGAAACAAGGGCAGCCATGAACTCTCGGCTACTGTGGCTGAAATTGTCTTTCGGACACAGAAACCAAGCACTTGCCGTATAAGAGTAGAATTTGAGTTTCATGGTGCAATGCGTATCTCGTCTATACTGTAGAAGAACTGGAAAATTAAAGATAAAAATTGATTGGAAAGGGTCGAAGACAGAAGATAGCTAGGGTATTCTGCGGACACAACACTCAATACCATAGACAGTAGGTTCCATGATATAGAATAACTAGATCACTAGGGTGCCTCGGGGTCATGATTCCCGTACCTACCTAATGAAAGTAAGACCCTGAGGAGTAGGAAAAGATAAGTCTCTCGGGATCATAAGGTCCGTTCCCTTCAAGAAATCTAAAGATACATCCCCGATAACACTTCGATACCCTTCGGAACTGCCCTTAAACTTCCTCCAAGAAGATAAAATTCTCATAAAAGATAGGGTTCTTCCCTCTCGACTATTGGGAATTCGCGTTCCACAACTCAACGAAGAACCTGGAGTATGAACTCTTTCCCTCGCCTCTCCTCACAGATATAAGCTGCTCTTTCCCAGCTAGACGACTGACACCCTCACCCACACTCAGCACTTAAATTTCCTAACGGCGAATTTTCTCTTGACATTTCGTAACGATTTACTTCAAATTTCGAGTATATTTTTAACAATTTAATTCATCATAATTTACTTCGCTTATAACACAAGTGCAGCAAATTCATATTTTTATAATTCTAAAACATGTAACACATCGGTTGATAAATTCCCGGTCTGACTCGTAGATGGCACGCCCCAAATACAAAATTAATATTTTTTTAGTAAGTACTAACTTTCAAAAGATAGCTGTAAAAATGTTGAGATCTGAAGTTTGGTTCAAAAGTTAGTAATATCAGTGAAAAAACTTTTTTATTTTCAAAACAATAGGGGGGGGGGAGTTTCGTGTGTTGATAAAACATTTTTTGATGGGAAAAAACATCGTTGAAACGAAAGTATTTATTGATAAGTGTTATACGGACTTTGCACCAGAAAAATCTATTGACTGGTTTGCTGAATGGTCGGTTGTAAGAACACCGGTTGATGCACCACGCTCTGGTCCCCCAAAAGTGGTGGTTATACCGGAAAACATCAAAAGTTCCCAAATTCGTTTTGACAAACCATAAAGGGAAGCAGCAGGAGATAGCCAACTCTAAATATATCAAGGGAACGTATAGGCTTTATTTTGCCTGATCATAATGTCTATGAGTAAGCTGTTTTCGAAGTGGGTGCCGCGTGTGCCAACAGTTGACCAAAAACAACAACGAGTCGATGATTCCGAGCGCTGTTTGAAGCCTTTTCGGCAAAATAAAAGACTTTTTGCGTCGATATGTAACGATAGATGAAACTTGGATCCACCATTGTAACAACAGAATCAAATCGACAGTCAGCTGAGTGGACAGTAGCCGGTGAATTTCTCCCAAAGCAAAACAGAATGCTGGTAAAGTTATGGCGCCCGTATTTTGGGATGCGTACGGTATTTTGTCTATAGATTATCTTGAAATAGGCTTTAGTTTTTAGGTTGAATTTATTTATTTTCGTCACACGAGAAGCAACTCGAGGGCTTTTGGCAGCAACTTCGTAATTTTGAACTTGGTCAAGTGACGAGGACGACACTTGAACTGGTGCCTCCCTCTCTAAGCTTCCACACCGCATCACGCCTTAAAGAGAATTTGAGATCTCGACCAGATGTAGCGTACCTTAGCCCCGATACTGGCATCAAGGATCGAACCTATGGTTCTTCAAAAACAACGCTGTCCGCGAATCCGCAGCCATTCTTTAGTGTTTAAAGAGGGACGGGATAAATCTTCCCTACAGGAAAAAGTCTCCAATATTTTTATAAAACTAATAAAGTTTATGAAGCTTACATTCTTTAATTTTATTATATTTTTCAGTTCTATAGATACAATTAACTAGATAATGTAATATCCAAATCAAAACCTTTTTATACAGTAAAAGTTACAAGGATCAAAATCTATTCAAGAACATTTCAAATATATTTAAATAAAGCGGTATTAGTTTGGTTCGATTAATGTCCGATTAGAACCAACACGAGGATTATTGGAGACGGACCTCGTAGTACTGAACCACGGTCAAGTGACGAGGATGACACCCGAGCCTGCTCCCTCTCCTAACTTCCACGCCACGCCAAGACTTTGGGTCCCTACAGATTTAACGTGCATCAGCCCTGGCTACATCGTGGGTCTTCAGTAGCATCAAGGTTCGAACCCGCTACTGGACGAAAACCGTCAGACGCGAGTAATCGTCCATGACCACTAGACTATCGCAGCCACAAAATAGTATATTAAACTGTGGTCCTATAATAATATATTAATTATGGAAATAGGAAAAGTTTAAATTTAGTATGAATACAAACAAAAACTAAATTTGAATTCAAGTTTGACCTTCTAGTAAACAAATGTCAATCAAGTGCAATCATTGTAATAAGATGACTTACAAAATACATCCTTTTCTTTAACACCTTTAAATTTATTCTTGAAATCATGTACCAAACTTGTTTTCAGCTTTCGCGATAAAAAATTTAAATGTATTTTGATAACGCTGCATACAATGCGTAAGAAAATGCACTTGTATCTTTCGAAAAAAACTATTCATATTTATTTATTTTCCATCTTGAAAATTTTGTCAGAAATAAATAAGAAAACAAGAAATAACAAAATTTAAATTGAGTATAAAACCAAAACATTTATTAAAAAAATTTCTAGCAGAGGAACGTAAAAAAGTAGGACACTTCGTCTTTCCTAAACAAAATAATCTTTAATGTTAGTATGTTTTTTTCTCATTAGCTTTTATACCTTCAAACACCCGGTTTGGCACATAAAGATTGAAACTGTTTGGCATATACTGTTCCAAACATGATTAAGAGCATTCTGAAGATTATTACAACCATTATTTACCCCTGTCAGATATTCATCGTGCAATTAATACCAAGATGTTTTCTTCGATATTAAGATCAAGGCTTCTAGTTGGCTATGACAAAACACGAAAATTTTAAGCATAGAACCAATTTTTCACGACTTTATTAGTAAGAATGAATGGTGTATCATGATGAAAGATCCATTCATTCATTTTCTCCAATATTTGCACCGTGAGGTAGCATTTCAGATTTTAATAATTCAATGCAATCTGGATATTTCTGGTTACCTATAAAGAAACAGGCTCAATTTTCCTTCATAACCATCAATTAATACCTATTTATCAATCTCTATATTTTCTGTCCTTTTAATAACGTCAGTAATATTAGTACCTATAAGGGCTCTCCAAATTGAACTTTTCCTCAACTGAGAAAATATGAAGTGCATTCACTTGTCTATAACATATGACGTTCTGCCCAAAGCAATTGTAAATTTTTTTCCACTTTGGATGACGTTTTTTTTAAAAAGAAATCTATAAACTTTAGACTTATTTATATAATTATAAATAACTGCTTTGTCACGTACAGTGGCTCCCAAGATTAAGTATACATCTTCGTTTTTCGACATTAAAAGTATAAAAAGTAAAACTGAATATTTATATAAAATTAAATATCTAAGTGATAAAATACATTTTAAGAAATATACTAGACGTAGAAACAAGTATGAAACCAGTTTAATAAATTATATAATTTTTAACTAGTAACTACAATATTAAGTCACAAAATTGAGTATACACCTGGCATAACTTTTAAATGAAAACATAAAAGGAAACTATATATTAATCCCCTTTGAATTAATGACGGCTTCCAGAGTGGTATCTATTTAACCAGATTTTGGGTTGTTTCACTTGTCATTTAAATTCTCTTGATTGATTCGCTTAAACAGTTTTTAAATGGTCTTCACTCGTGATATGGTGCTTTTAAACCGATTTTTCCAACTGTGACCATAAATTTTCTATAATGTTGAGATTAGGTGATTGTGGTGGAGTGTGCAAATACATTCTGTAGTATAGAACAGCCATGATTGAACAATTTAGCTGTATGATTAGGATCATTATCGTATTAAAAAATTAAACGATCCTAAATCTAAATATTCAGCACTTTGCTTTAAATTTTTCAGAATGTTCAAGTATTGAACATTGTCCATGATCCCATCAATAAACACAAAACTTCCCGCACCATTGACTGGTATACAGCCCCATACGAGTACAGAGCCACCCCCATACTTGACAGTAGGAATAGTGTTTTTAGGAAGAAACTCGCTGTCAAGCTTCCACCAAACATAGTATCTATCACTACCAAAAACATTAAATTTACTCATCACTAAATATAACTTTATTTCAGAAGTCTGGAAATCTCGAAACAATTCTCAGTAAATGAAAGCCTTTCTCCAGGTTTCGCTTAGAAATAAAAAATAAAAGGTTTTCTCCTGACCACACGACCAATAAAGCCTTCTTTCCTGAGTAACCTAATTGTTTCTGCAGAAACAGGTCTTTGTATTGTAGAAAAGGTTGCAGCAATTTTTAGAACACTTTGGAGTTTCGGTTACTTTTCGAACGAGCCTCATACTTTTTCTGTCATCCAGATCTCTTTTCATCCTCTTCATCGAATATCTTTAACGTGTTCCAACTCTTTACTTTTTGATGATTTTTGAACACATCCGTGAATTCGCTGAACTACTTTTGCATTTTCCCAAGAGATTTACCTTTTTCAGGTGACCAGCTCTCTAACATGAGCTGCTGTTTTCGTTTGGAACCCATTTTGATGGTTAAAAATTAATATTTCTGCAAAAAACTTGAACATTAAGATCTAAATCCAATGTCAGTATCAAACGTAAAAACTTTTGTAAAATAATGGTAGCTAATTTATTAGGTTGTAATCACTTTCTGAAAAGTGTATACTTAATTTTGTGATATCAATTCATGTCATTTAGTCGGAGAATGCAAATAATTTTATTATATTGACTTCATGTTTATTTTTGGATAAATATCTTATTTAAAAAGGGATTTATCATTCCCTTTAAAAAAAACCTTAACATATAACTTTTTACCATAAGTTTGTATTTTCAAAGTAAAGAAAAAGGTTTATGCTCAATTTTGGGAGCCACTGTATGTTAGTCCAAGTTATGTTCTGAACTTTGAAACTGTTGAAACTTTCGTTGATTGCGGATTAATCTTTTATCACGAGAGCTTTTTTGGTTCCAAGAGTATTTGGATTTCTGATAAAGCTTGAAATATCAATACGACCAATGTTAAACTGACGGCAATGTCTGATGCTTTTCCCTTCATTTATTAATTTGAACTTTTTGAAATTCCGATAAAGGATTTCCCTTTAGGTATTACAACGAAAAAAATATGACTTATAAACCCTGACATACATTTTTCTGAATAAAATAAAAAGGACAATGCTTACGAGTATTTCAGTATTTACAATTAATAACCTTTGCAGTAAATTAAATATTCGTAAAATTAATATTGCAGACGTCCTACTTTTTTCAGTCAGAAATACATGTATATTCATTTTTCGCATTTAATAAAGTGGTAGTTATTTTAAAATCTAATTGAAGGGCCTAACTTTTAGCTAAGACTCCAAAGGAAATTAAAGTATCAACTAAAAAAGGATATTAAAAATCTGAAGTGAAAAATCTGTGAACTTAATATGCAGTGTATTAAGTTTATAAATTTTTTAATTGAAATGTGAGAGTTGCATATAAAGTAAGAGTACCAACTTTGATTCTCAACAACGTTGATTGTACTGATTCAAATATCAAAATTGAGAGTAGAATGTATACTAGTTTCTCAGACGGTTGAAACAGATTGTTTCACTGTCGTGTTGAAATGAGTATCTAGATTCCGAATCCTGCCGGCTGCAAGCTTATGAACATAATTCGGTTTCATTTCCCTTTGGAAAACGCGCCGTTTTATATTCTCAATGAATTGAATTTATTAGGTTCATGTCATGAGTTTAAAATGACCAAAGAAAAAAAAAGTCAAACCGTTGTTGCAGCACAAAATGCATGGGGGTGTCTTTTTCGAGCATTAAGAAATTCTCCTCTTTGAATTTTATCCCCAGGGAGAAGTAATTTATGCCGAGGAGGGCTGAGATACTGTGCAAAATTACGGAGGACGATACAAAACAAAAGCGGGATGTTAAAAAGTGTGTTGTAAAGGAATGCACGTCACCATATAGCTAAAGCCCCGAAGTATGAGTCTTAACCTCATTCGGTTGGGGCATCAAGGATCACGTCTCTCATAGCTCTGATCTGGTACCTTAAAGTTTTCTTTACACTTCTGAGTGAGTAACGGTTGATTTTAATTGTGCACGAGCCAAATGTAGCTATGCTGTGACAAACAAGATGCAACTTATCTAGATGATTGAAGAAATGGGGGTGGGGGAGAGAAACAGTTGGCTGACGAAAAGGAGGGTCAAAAATAAAGGATCGCTAGGGTACCCCGGAGGCGCAGGGAAAAAGAGCACTAGAATATTTTGGGGACAGGAATCCTGTACCTACCTAAAAGTAAGCACCCGAGGGCTTCAAGAATTTGAAATAAGGCTTTCGACCGCCAATGAGGCCCAAAATGCTGCCAAACAACGGCCAAAAAAAGAGTGGGAAATCATATGACTAAGATACAAGAAAGCTCATATCATGGCTCAGAAAGTGATTTGAGAAGGCGAGTACACTGAAAAATAGAATGATTTGTGAAATGAATTTGTGAATTTTTCAGAAATATTTCCGATTTCAGAAATTTAGTACTCCTCCGTGGACAACTCACATTAGAATTTACCTTCTGAAAGAAACGGAGGGACAATAAGCAACGAAGATTTAGCCTAATGAAAGATGATCAAATCTCAGGATGAAATGATACGATATCGCTTACCTCATCTTGCATCCCAATTAAAGAATGAGTGATGGGAGGAGTCTGAGATGCGGATGAATAATCACGGCATGGACTCAAAATTATTTTCATCCCCTAATGCAACAAGCAGGGCAGACTCACTTCTGCTCTAGTTGGAAATAGATGCCATAAAATAGTTTTGATGCAACATGGATTAACAGAAAAAGTTCACTTTGATCACTTTTAATATCTGTAAATTATCTGTTGAATTTCGCTTATAAAGATAAGTTAAGATCACATACAAGTATAAAAAATTATTTCCTGGACTACATTAAAGTGGTTGTACTAGTATACAATACATAAGCAATTTCTGTACAAATGTAATTTTATGCTTTAAAAATTAATTTTTCAATAAAGCATGCTAAAAAGATCAACTCCTAATGTATACAAATGTAAAAAAACTCCCTACAACTTTCGCAATTTTCATCGCTGCAAGACGAAATGTTTATCAAAGTTAATGGCTTAAAGAGAATTAAATCATGGTGTTAAAGAATTAACAGTTAAGTTTTAAAAAGAGTTTATAGTTTTTTTTAAATATCTTGTTGGAAAAATAGGTTAATTATACAATTCTGTTCCAAGGCTCTAAATTTAATTTGAATCCCATCATTAATTTTAGATATCCCAAAAACTTTTTAGGTCATACACTAGATTTGTATTAGTGATTAATATTTTTTCCGCTTACGAATACCTTGTTATCAACGGATAAGTATAAACTAGGATAGGACTCGTAACTGACCATTTTCAAATCGCAAGGTTAATGTCTTCCTTTTTAACCATAAAAAATTTATTCAAATTTTGGCATGATTGCATGATATACCCTTGTAAATAAAATTTTTTATTATGTTAAGCAATTCACTTATTCGTAATTGTGATAATAAAAATTCATTTCTTTTAAAGCTACTATCTTCTAAATTTTTTTATGCTTTTAGATTTAGGGAAAAAAAATTGGCTCAAATATCTTTGAAAAAACATGAAGAAAATTTTCTATCGTCAAATGTTTGAGACACTTATTTAACATTAATGGACGCATTTAGGGAACCAGTTTTTATGATTTTCGTAGTTCGGAAAGCAAAATTTTACTAAATTTGAAATTGAGGCTTATTTTAAGATCAGGAATCAGATTTTTAGAGAAAATGGCATCCATAAAAAGAAAACTACTTTTTAAAAGTTTATCAATTAAGTTAACTGATTTAGTTAAACATATAATCCATTATCGTAATTTAGCTTCTTTTGAACCCACACAAGTGATTTAAATTTTACTAGCTAGAAGGAGAATTACGAAGATTAAAGATATTGTTTTTTTTTTACGATTGTTCTATAAAAATATAGTTTATAATATTAGCCAGCCAAGGGGATATTGTTTTCTATACCCTATAAATGTCATACCTGACCACTTTTCAAAAATTTATCTTGTTTTTACATAAATTTTTGCTGTCTGCTTTCCCCAATAACGAGCTTAATTTTCAAAAATAAGCCACAATAAATTATTCTTTGATTTTTTTATTTGACTGAAATAAAATATATGTATTACATGCCTGATACCTGCTTTCACCGCTAATGAACTCAATTTTCAAAAATATGGCCTAATAAATTCCCTAATTTTTTTTATTGGATTGATGTGAAACAAATATAAAAATTAAGTATTTTATTTACTTATCGATTTATGTATTACCTTAAATCATATGTAAACTAGAATCAAGATATGACTGAAAATAACATTCATAATTTTAAGACAGCCATGAGGCAGCTATTTTTTTAGCCACTTAAAGGACTATTGTTTTAGGTTGATCACTTTTGGCATATCGGATCACTTTTTCTTATCGTTTGCTCTTCAATTTTAATTACATTTAGCTTAAATATATTCAATTTAATTTATTGTGCGCCTTAATTTTAATATCGGAAAAATTTACCATTATCAATTTCTCGATATTTCATCGTTTACTTCAATTTTTATACATAATTGAGTAATTTAACAATTATAAAGAAAATTGCACTTTGGGTGGCTAAATCTGTTATTTGCGAAACTTTGCATATAATTTTTTTAATTTTTTATTTGAAACTATTTTCAATGCGAAACCGTATATCAAATAATCAATTTCAAACAAAACACTTGAATTTAAATAGATCTGGAGATTTTGTTTGCTAATTTAATATTTTTATTGTATCACTAAGCAGTCGTGATAGAGTAAATAAGATGAAAAATGAGAAGAAAACATTTCTTACTTGCAAATAATATTTACTTCCTTTTTGAAGTGCACATTAAACGAAGATATTTAATACATCATGATATGAATCTGGAGCTGTAATAATTCAATGAACCGTTTTCGAGTTTCCGTTTGTTCACCCAAGCACATTTTTCAATGTATTGTCTCTTTCAATTAACAGCGTTCTACCAGACGGCATTCTTCAATTAATAGAAGAATTAAATAAGTTAAATAGCATTCAATTTTACTAAAGCAGAAAATGGGGTCAATTTACCTGATGTTATGACCATGTGATAATTACGAATACAATCAATAATTCTTAACCGTAATTCTTTTAATTATGATCACGTGATAGCTTATAATAAAAACCATTAGGCGTCCTCTAGTGAGGGATTGACCCATTGAAGAGTTACATTTTCTCCGACCACTGTGTATAAATATAAATAGTCATTTTTGTGATGCATGGAAATTGGATTTCAATATACGTTCGATAGTCTTTTACATTATCTTAACATAAATTCAAACATAATTCATCTAAAATAATGCATTGCCTCAGCAAGAGCAACTCTGCAATTTCCTTTAAGAAGTCTTTTCTCCCACGGATGTGATACGATGTTATACCACGAATGTGATCTATTTATATCCTGATAAGTAATACAAATTAAATTAATTTTTTAGAAATTAGGTTGAAATTCCATTTTAAAATGGGGCCGGGGAGAAAGAGAATAAGTTCCATCTGATTAGTCCTAATTCTCCTTGAGAAAATTGTCCTGGAAGGTAGATATTTTTTCCAACACCCGTTTCTTAAGGATATTATTAATAGGTCATACTAATAAGTTTTAATAATGTAGTATACAACAAATATTAAATTTAACCCGTCTTTAGAGTGACAAAGACAAAATAATCGGATATTTTAAATTAAAAACTTAAATATTTCACAAGAGTTATTTGCGTAGTAAAGCTGCAACCGCGACGAATATAAATTTTAGTTTAGAAATACAATTTGTCATTGTTGATGCATCTTTTGATACATACGGTTCATCATTTATTGTTTTAACAGAGAGCATTTCTGTGGAAAGAAATCAGCTTTTCAACTGAAATTTCCATTGTCATGGTTGGAAAGCCTCAAGGTGATATGTCTGAAGTTCCAAAAAAAGTAGATCTTGGATTATTGGAAGAAGATGATGAATTTGAAGAATTCCCCGCAGAAGGTAATTAAAAAATACATATGAATAAGTGTTTTAAGTAAAATTCCTTTTTATTTCGTCGTGATAATCTCATAATAGTATAATCATCATTATTAAATGCTTAACATATTTTAATGTTAGAATAATGATGATGTGATGTTCTATACATATAGAAAATGTTGGTTGAAACACTAAAATGTTAGTTATTTTGAATCGGACCACAAATCTAAGTATGGAGTCATTATGATTATTTTTTCGATTATTTTTTTTTTATAAAGGTGGAATATTTTCTAATTTTGAATTCATTGTATAATCTGTGAAAGTATATGGGTTAAGTATTTATTTTATAAGTTTTGACTTTTTATGTTTATTCTTTTAATAAAAGTTCTATATCTTAGTGCTGGGGTATATATCATCAAAGTGTCAATCTAGTACTTAAGTTTGTCTCTTTAAATTGGAGTTGTGGGTTTGTGAACATGTACAACAAGAGTGAAAAAAAAATATAGTTGTTTCACTTTTGGAAAATAGGCTGTTTAATATGAATATTTCATATGCATAGCAAATATAAACAATCAATATTTTTGATGGTTTTGTAGAATGTAATATATATTATTGGAGGAATAATGTATATAAAAATAGAGTTAAGAATTATTTTCTAAAATTGAATTTTAATTTATGTATAAATTATCTTTCTGCATAATATGAGGAATGTTCTGAAAGTAAGTTTTGTCATTTTTTTGAAAGAGCATATGGTACATCTGATGAAAGAAATAACCACCATAAAAATCCACATCTGTTGCTGGTTCAATGATGGCAGTAGCATCAGTGGAGGAGAAATAACACCTAAGCAATGTGACAAAGAAAATAAAGTAGCAGCACACGAGCATACCCAAGATGTGACTTATTACATGGTCAGCAATGGAAGTGCGTGTTATCTGGTATGAAGACTAGTCATTCATGAATGCCTGCCTACACACTGTGTATGGCGAACAAACAGGTCATGTCTCATCAAATGGTTGGACACTGGTGTTGCATGTTCAGTAAAGGAAGGTAGATTGTGGATGAAGTGTTCATCCCGGTGAAACTGTAGTTTAGAGTAACTACTTGGCGAGATTTGAAAAATCGCCAAATTTGGCGATTTTTACGGCGGAGCCTGAACTCCGCGAAGCTGAAAAGTAGGAATTTTTCGACTTACACCACGAGCCTCTCCTAACGCTTCTACGGACATAATGAGCATTTTCTCCTCTTTTCTTTGCATCATTCATATCCATCTATCACACAGACAGATTCACCACAACCTCATATGAAAACCACATTCACATGGTGGCCGATCAAAATAATTCATAACCCATACAAGGAAAGGATGTTTTCCTTCCTTCTCCAAACAGAGTGAAATTTTAAAATGTTCCTCACTCATTAAATTCATTCTGCATGATTATTGAAGGAGGTGGTTTTGGAAAATAAGCGTGGACCAATGGTAAAAAAGCTGATACACAAAAAAACCAAGCTGGAGAATTGAAGGAGAGCGATATCGACAAAATAACACCGAAATAAGCTGCAAAAAATTCTAGAAACTGTGAAGTTGGCACTAAACAATGCAAAAGAAAGCGATAACCTATTGGTTAAGATTTAAGAAAAACATCGCACAACTGCTTGACTGTCAGATTCCAGGTGTAATGAATTTTGTAAAAGTTATCCAGACAGCGGGGAAAAAAAGATGGAACTCTAATTCCGTTAATGGTAGAAATTGAAAAGGTAGTGCGAAAAGCATAAATAGTGAAAAAAATAGGATCCGGGGATTGTATAAAAAAACAACGGCTGGGTGATCGGCATCCGGTATCGCGTGTAGCAAATCGAAGACATAAATAATGGAAAATAGATCGGTTGTATAGCGAAAAAAAACATCAGGTGATCGGCATCCATATTATTAGTAGCAAATTCGAAAAAGAAAGGAGTGAAAAAATAGGATCGGGATTGTACTACGCGAAAAAAAACATCAGGTGATCCGGCATCCGTGATTGTGTAATTTGAAAAAGTATAAAAAGTGAAAAAATAGGATCACGTGTTAAAATCAGGTGATCGACATCCATATTGGTGGCAAATTGAAAAGGTATGGCCCGATGCAACAAAAGTGAAAAAAATGATCAGTATAAATAAAAAAAAAAAAAAAAACTTCTTACTGAAATCATGTATCATATACCTTATTATTAAAGGTATACATGAGAGGAGAGAAAAGCGTAGTGGCTCCCTGGTGGTAAAATATCGCCAAACAAGTGTAAACAACTTTTGTTGCCAACTGGTAGTTACTCTAAAGTACATTCCAACCGTTCATCCCTCCACATCTATGAAAATATTTCTAGAGTACAGGACATGATGTTAACGGACAGGTGCGTGTAACAGTGTCAGACGTGGAGTCCAAACTGCATTTTTGGTCGTGCACAGATCCATACATGACAATACCGAATTGGAGCAGGCTGTGTGACTATTCTTTGCACTGCAGAGATGGAGTTGTGCCAGAGAGGTTTCTCCCAACTGATTGCATGCTACAACAAATATCTTGGCATCATTTGTTGTTATGTCGAAAAGTAGTGCAAGGTGTATAGTTCATAACGTGGTTTATTCTTTTAATGCAATAAATTTTCCTTGTGAAGAAAAATGACAAAACTTTATTTTGGAACATCCAGTTCCTTCATACTAGCTAAGTTCTCTTTTTAAAAGAAATGACATTTCTAAATTTACATTTAATATGTCACTAACAATCTGATCATAAATTGATGAGAAATTAGAAATGTTATGTAATCTTAAAAACTTTTATACCAGTTTTACATTTAATATTCATGTGAAATATGTGATTCACTGCGTATACTCATATAATTTTTACGTATAATTGTTAAAACTTCATGGATAAACAACATAGTGTGTAAATTGAGAGTAGGTGGTGCAAGCTCGGATGTTATCCTGGTAATTTAACTGAGGTTCAAAATTACAAGGTCCATCTCCAATAGCCAACATGTTGCTACTAAGTGAGTGGTTAATAAATGATCAATCATTCAACAAATGGGGGAACATGGATTGTAAATTTATTGTTTGTATGACATGGCAGATTGGCTCTTATTTATTAATAAATTGTCTTGGCATGCTGTGGTAAAAAATACTTGTGTGTGTGCTTAGAAATAGCATGATTTTTTTCAACCTGGAAGTATTCAGTTGAAGTATAACAAGGCCACAATAACCTGGTGGTTAAGGCTTCGGACTTGCGACCAGCTGTTTTCGTTGAGTCGTGGGTTCAAGCCTTCATGCCACTAAAGATCTTCCATGTAGCTGGGGCTGATGCATATTAAATCCGTCAGGGGCCAAAGTCCTCCCACTGATGTGGTGTAGAAGTTAGGAAGGGGGTTGCCAGCACATCTGCCATCCTCATCACTTGACCAAGGTTCAAAATTACAAGGTCCGACGCCAATAGCCCTCGTGTTGCTTTTGGTGCGATGTTAATAAAACCAACCAACCAATCAAGTATAACAAACAAGTTCAATGTTTTCTTTTGTAAGAAGCTTATAAAATGAATCTGGGACAAGTAGTTATATTTTTATAGCCATTTTAAACAGTAGTTAACATTGTTAAAAAAGGATCTCAAAAGTTGGTCATGTTATATAGCTTATATTTCAAACTTTAGAGTCATTTGGAAGTGATATTCAAATTATTAAAAATAGTTCTTAAAAAAAAAACATTTATTTTGTACTTTGTTTAATGGGACATAAAATATTTTAAGTCCTTAAGAAGTAAAAAAAAGGGGGGGGTTAAAATCATTGTAAATTATATACATTTTAATTAGATTTCCCTATTTGTTATTTTGTAATTTTAATTCTGCTACATAAATTTTCATTCTTTATTTTTAACCTTCCCTTTCTAAAGAGTTTTGAGAAACTTTTTTAATGAAGATATATTTATTAATCATCTGTTAATTTGAATTTAAAATTCCAACAATTACCAAAAATAAGAATTGAATTAAAAAATTTTTAGTAATTAAAAATTTAACTTCAAAAGTTTTTATTAGTTTTATATATTATATATATAGTTCCAATACATTTTATGTTTTTAAAATTTAGTGTTACAGTTTTTATTATTCTTTGGGCTTAGTTAATTGGTTTAGTTAACAATAAAAGCTAGTCTTATACTTAAATTGTCATTAATTGTATTATTTTAAATATAATCATGTTTATATTAAGTTAACCCTTTTACGGGCTGAAAGTTGAAATACATTTATACTTTATAAAATTACACTAAAATACAATACACTTTTTTAAAACAAAATGCGTGATAAAAATAATGTTCATAAAAAAAATTTCAGATCAGGGTGCTTTTCCTAAGGGGTGGAAAAACTCATTTTTATGTGGCTAGATGAATTAACCACCACCTGTGAAAGGGTTAAATAATTTATTATTACAAATTAAAATGATTTCATTTTCTGGGCTAATTTTTATGTGTATGTTATACCATGATTATTGCATATTCATTGTGAATAGATAATGCAAAACAATTGATCTTAATATGTGTGGAGTTAAAAAAAATTTTATATTCTGAAATGATAGTGAAAATTTTTCTTTTATGGAACAGATCCTTTTCTTATGTGTTATTATCTGTTAAATCAAATTTGTGCTTTTGAGTAACATATTTCATACTTTTGTATTACACTTGGAAATGAACCTTGGTTTTTCATTATACAAGAACTGATTGAAATGTATTGTATATAAATGTTATACTTTGTTGAGAGGATTAATATTTTATAAGGTGAAGTATTTGAATGTATAAATTTGACTGACAATAGTTTTAGTGTAATATGGTTAATTTTATATTATTTTTTTAATCTAGATTGGACTGCAAAAGAAGAAGATGATCAAGATATCAATGTTTGGGAAGATAACTGGGATGATGACAATGTAGAAGATGAATTTAGCAATCAATTAAGGTAAAATTTGTTTCATGCCTGAAAAACTTGCTTTGTATCTGATAGAATAAAACTTATAAAATTTGTCCTTATTATTATGATTCTTATTAAATATACTAGAATTTCTTATCTTCCAGGTTATTTTGTGAAAATATTTATTGATGTGTCAGTAACTAAATTTGAAAATATTGATATATTAGAAAATGCAGATACATGATGTAAAATTGATATTATAAAAGAATTCTGAAAACTTGAAAAATATCAGTATGTACTAAGCAATTGATAATATACGAGTTATATATATAGTTATATATATCAAGAAAAAGGGCACAATTCTTTATCAAATACTGGTTTCTCTATAAGAATGTATATTTAGGAAATTTTTTAATGTAAACTTTTGATGAGTAAATATCTTCTATATATATTCAATAGGAAGAATTGTGTTGCAAGATAACAGATTTCTGATACTTGAACAAATACATGAATAGTTTAATGCACAATTACATTTGTTTCACGAGATCTTTCTCTTTTTAATTATTTCTCCTCTCAAGTTACAAAGGTAGTACATATAATTACTTTGGTACTTGTCTATTATAGCGGCGCCCACCAAATTAAGAATGTACCAATGTTGCCAAGCTAGTAAAAAGCACCAAGCAAGCGAAGCACAAAATTGAAATGTAGGAAAACAACATATCAATCAACAAAATAACTTTTTTTTATATTTTTTTAATAATATTTTTATGTCTTTTAATAATAAATTGCATGCCAATAAATAATACATATTAATAATACATGCCCATATTAATTTATATGTTCAATAATAATATTTGCATAACTTTTAGAACATTACTCTCTTCATTAAATTTCTTTAGGAATACTACCTTAGGGACTTACAACCAAACTTTGCAATACATCTTGCTCCTTAATGATTTACCGTCTAGAGCCGAATTCGTAATTTGGCAGGCACCACTGTAATAGACAAGTACCATTACTTCTTTAAAAGTGATTATATATATTCGTTTATCATTAATTTCTTACATGATTATATTTCTGTGTAAATATTTTTCCCCACTTGAAACAATATTGAAATTCTTACTTCCTTGATTTTGTTTATGTATCAGATCTAAATACATCCAAATAAATTTTAAATTAAATTCTTGGATTTTTATTTTAATAGATAGTATGATATATATTAATTCTGTTCCTTTTTATTAAATTTATTAATATATCTGTGATATATATTTTGTCATAAAATATTAGAATCATTTCAAATTAAGCTTATTATTGATATTAAATCAGTTGTGATTCTGTATTCAATTGGATATTTTTATTTTTCTACTAAAAATAGTTTGACAAGGCCTTGATTATGTAACTTTCTTTTTGTATTATTAATTTGCTGATAATATAGTTTTAGACATATCAAAAAACAAAGAAAATATATATTCTGATCATAAAAAGAAATTATTTAGTTACTGCAGTTTCTATTTGTTTTTAATAAATTTAAATATATAATCAATGTTTCAAAGATGAAATGTGGTCAATAAACTCATTGTATAAAAAGGAAAAATCTTTCTAATTCTGTTTGGATGAAATGTTATCATCCAGCTTAAAAGTGAACCTTCTCTAAATGATATCCTGCATCATTATTTTATTTCTTAAAACCCCCTAGAATACTTTGCAAATAAAACACTATTTGTTAAATTCTCTAGCTGTCACTCGAATTTTCATTTCCCTACCATACTTTTCATAACTTATATGAATTTGTTTTCTTTTTTAAAAGTTCTAAAGGCCTTCAGTTCCTTACTTGTAATGTAACACTCATAATCAAAGGGTAGTGGATTCGTATCCAGCTCTGTAAAAGATAGTCATATAGAATGGCCAATCAGATAAAATCCATCAGGCCTTAAAGTTATCATGTTTATGTAGAGAGTTGGGTGGAAGCTCATTTGTTGGCTTTGTCACATGACTATTCTAAAATTACATGATCATTGCCTTTAGTGTTTGTCTTGTATCTAGTGTAATAAAAATAAACAATGAACTAGAGAAACTTAAAGAATTTATTTTTAATTGCACAAGTGGAGAAAAAACATATTGTAGGTACTAAAATAAAGATTTTAAATGATCATCTCTTTTTGTCTATGGTAAAAGGTAATCCTTCATTTTGTCTAAATTACTAAGCTGAAATTCCTTGAAATTTTTCCAAGATACAGAAAATATTTTTTGGTAATGTTTTAAGTAAAATTCATGTAGAAGCTATTATACAGTAACTCTTTAGTGACCTACATGTTTCTAAATTTCTCTACAAAATGACACAGTATACTTAACCTCCAATAAATATTCTAGATCTGCTACATAATTTGCACCAGTATATGTTACCAGCATTCATTACTCGTAGAACGATTTCCGATGAATGTTTAGTCATCTCTTTAAAAAGCCACTCTTAACAAAAAAGATCTCCAACTGGGAGAATTTATTTTAACCAATCAGGAAAATGTGGTGTTTCAAGCATTAGAATAATTTATACACTGTTGCTAAGTTGACATATTAACTTTTTGTTTAAGGTTATGTTGTAATATGTTATGTTGTAGAATGTCATAACTTTTTCTGTTTCATTTGTAAGTAATTGTAACATAAAAACAGAAATTTTAATCAAAGGATTGCTTGTTCATTAATGTCACCAGATGCACAAAGTATATATTTTGGTGTCGTAATTTTTGACCACGGTCAAGTGATGAGGGTGACAACTGAACTGCCTCCACTATCTAAACTTCCGCCCCACATCGTTGTAAGATATAGACAGATTTCACCCATTTTATTCCATTGTTGTATATGAAGGACAGATGAAAAACAGCATATGGAAATGGGTATTTGTTTGTTGTGAATTTTTTATTAATTTGAACATGCAGAGTGAGCTAGTTATTGGTTTTTTTTTTTTAATTGAAAGTACTTTTTTTTATCATCTTGGTGGTTAATTATTGTTATTAGGGGTAAGGAGAAGTTTATTTATTTTTATCCTGATAATAAAGTAAATACTAGTGAGGTTATTGTAAACAGTGTTCCCGGGATTCAAGAAGTTAAAATTAGAGACAGTCTCAAGCTCAAAGGGTCCACAAGCTCTTGTTTTGATAGCAAAACAAATGAATAGCTAAGAAATTTCAGTCATCGTAAATAAAGATGAAATCACCACCGTATACAAAAGGAATAGCATAGGCTTATTCAACTGCAATTGAATTGCTGGAGCAGATGGAAACTACATTGAAAAAAAGTTTATAGCTATGACCACTAGCTCTCAGCTGTGACCTGTTGGACTACAGTGGCCGTAGAAATTTTTAAATTAGCACACTAAAAATTATCAATCTGATATATTGTTTATGAAAGGTTTTATCAATATCATTATTTTGAAGGCATTGTTTAACCTTCACGATGGTGCCCATTAATTCCACAAAGTGCATTTGACATTGAAATAACCTATTTTTCAAATTTAAATAGATAATGTACTTACCACTTTGGTAACAGATTTTTATTATTCCATGTTTTTTACTTTAGTTTTATAGGGTTTAAAATAGTAAGTGAAAATTAATATTAAAAGTGTAAAAATGTTTAATTGCACTTATTTGCATCTATATACACTAAAAGATCTACTAACATGTTATTACTATTGCACACTATTATTTTCTAATCGTATTGCATGTATTCCACTTCTGATAGATACATTTTACTCTTTGCTATGCATAATAGAATTATACAAATGAAATTTAAAAAAATATATATTGACCCTAAGACTGAAACAGGGGGGGGGGGAATAAATAAATAAAAATGGAAAAAGTTTTATGTAAAGTTTTGTGAAGAGCAGATTTAGCCACCCAAGGTACTCTTTTTAAATAATTATTATTAAATTGCTTAGTTAAATGTAGTAAACGATGAAACATCGAGAAATGGACAATTGTAAAACTTTCCGATACTAAAATTAAAGGAAACGATAAATTATTAAATTGAATATATTTTACCCAAATGTAATTAAAATAGAAGCAAATGATAAAAAATTGAAAAATGATTTGGTACGTCATAATTGATCCAACTAAAACAGCCCCTAAGTTGGCTAAAAATCTCCACTTGGAATTAAAAAAAAAATACATGGCTAAAACATAAACAACCATTTGAAAAGCATGTGATAGTAAATTTAAAGAGCCACAAATATGTTTTGCTTATATTAGTCTCAACTTAAACCACTAGGAATTGGTTGCGAATAGCAGAGATCAAGGAAAAATGTTTGAATAGCATATTTTAAGTTTTAGTGAACATACTTTTCCATCTATTGGATTTTAAATTTTTTTTTTAATATTGTTCCATGTCGCTGCATCAATTATGACACATCCATCTTATAAGAGAAATTACTCCTGTAACGCCAGTGTGACGTCTGTCTTACAAAATCTAATTCCAATGTGAAACCCTTTCGAAAGTGATTTAAAAATTTGTTTTGGTGTTTCTTGCATTTTTTTAATAATATATTTAATGCATATATTGTAATGTATGATTACAAAAGTTTTAACTTTATATAATATTTTAATTTAATAGATTCTCTCTCGCACTACTTAAGAAAAATGCAGTAAAAGTCTCGGCTTTATCGAAAAACCATTAGTTATATTTCATGCTTCCTCAATTGAATAATTACTTTCCCTAATAATAGAGTAATGGTAGCCCAGTGATCATGATCGCAAATTCACTGCCTATGTTGTTTTCGTCAAGTCATCTAACTCAGCATAGCCAGCTTTGTTTTCCATTTCCACTCACTCACTGCGAGTCCTTATCCACTAAAGACCCATCATGTAGCAGGGCTGATGCACATTTAATCTGTCGAAGCTCCACGCCCTCTTATCCAGTTGATATGAAAGTTTGGAGAATGAGGCTCCATTTCAATTGCCATCATCACAATAGTAATCGTGAAGCCATAGTTATTTATATGATGTATAATAAACAATGTTTTACATGAAATTTTTTTTCTTTGCATTGAAAATTATAAAATTGAATTTTTGGTCTGGAAAACTGCTTATTTATTACTTTTTTTTCCCTGTTAAGAAATAATCATATTAAAATAAAATACATATTAAAGGTGCTTAAATAAGTGTGGCATATATATAAAGACCAAATTGTATGATGTGTTTTTCTGAAATGTTGAAAATTCTTCGAAATCCATTATGTATAATTGAATCCATGTATATTGTAATCTTAAATATTGGTATTGTATCTCTAATTAAAATATATGTTATTACTAAATGCTATTGGAATTCATGTTGTAAGTTTTGGAAGTAAGGAATTTATAAATATATCTACTGTGAATGATATCTTGTAGAAATTATGGTATCATCTTAAAGATTAAGAGGCATGGAACTATTCAAATCATGCATAATTAATCTGTAATATGGGAGTTATTAATTACTATTTAAATTCAAAATGTTATTTATGACTGTCATATTCATTTTATATTTCTTTTTTTTATGTTTAGGGCTGAATTGGAGAAATGTGGTCATAAAGTAAATGGCAGTGGCGAGCCTATGAAATCCTGATTATGCATACTTGAAACTAATTCAATTATCATCAAAATTGACATTTATGTTATAGCTTCTCATCTCATTCTGCAAATGTTAAATATTCTAAAAGATAATGATTTTCTGTGAATAAAAAAAAAAAATTGAAAAATTACTGTTGCATCTTATTTTGTAAATGTAAATACTGTAATAAATATGAATTTATATAAATAAAAAAAAAATTAAAAATTACTATTACTTTGATGAAAAATCCCATGCATATTGAAAATTAATATCATATTTGCTTAATTTCTGAGTTTCACTGTTTAAAATCTTTTATTCTAATATTTTTTTTCTGAATTGCTCTCTAAATCTTATTTCTATACTTGAATATTTTTATTTAAGGTAAAATTACTTTTAGCTGATACAATAAAATTCTTATATCAAATAATGCCATAAAATTTATATTAAAGGAAAAGGTTTATGTGTGAGTGGCATTTATCTTTTTCTGGTCATTTCATATAATCTAAATATTTTTTTGTGTAAATAAAACACACACACAAAATGCTAGTGTTAAAATTACAAAACATGATTGATTTTTTAATTAAATATGAACTGATATAATATATCAGTATCGGGTTTCACCTGTCTGTAAAGCATCATTCTGTAAATACTTGTAAGTGAATTATAGATCCTTTTCAGTCATTAATTTTTCAAGTCTCGAAATTTATTATTGAGATAAATTGAACACAATGCACTATCTATAATTCATTGTAAATGAATTATAAATCAGTGCATTGTGTTCAGTTGATCAAATTCATTTTTCTAACTGGTTAATTTTTCACTCATTTACTGAATTGTGCAATTTTTTATAATAAATTAGTTAGGGAATGAGGTCAAGTAATTTTTGCAGTAATTAAAATTATTCCTATGACAAATTAATATTAAAAAAATATGTTTTATTGAACTGCAAAAAAAAAAAAAATTGCATTGCACTTAAATTGTGTGTTTTGTGACTTATTTGACATGGTGATAAAATAATTAAGTATCCAGGTATATAACTATGTATTACAGTATTTTGGTATTAAATGGTTTCCGATAGATGCAGATTGATGATTTGGAGGTACAACTTCAGAATTTCAAGACAGCTTTTGGTTTGTAGATTTTTACAAAATACCAAGTTACAGTTGAAGATTTAGAAAATGAAATTCAGCGACAAAAAAGTCACTCAAGTGAAGAATTACTTGTTCTTACTTTTTTAATAAATCCGTATGTGTAAAAAATTCTTCCAAGAGCATTTATTATATAAATAAAATAATTTTTAATGGTCAAATGAGGAATATTCTATACTGCAATTGTAACTTTTGATTGTTGTTGTAATTTCTCTGAAAGTAAATATCAAGCTTTTAAAAACATTTTTTTACATGCTATTTGAAACTAGAAAAATGGATACATGCTGCTGAATTTCTTTTTCTGCAGCTTTTAATTACAGATTTTTAAAAAAAAATTCTGAAGATTAATAAACTGCTCTATTTGCATAACGCAGTTTTTCTGATTTTCGCGAATCATTTCTCATTAATAGTCTTGGACTGGAAGGAAATATTTATCGGATTCTGTCAGTATTTTCTTCGGATTTTCTTTGCCTTACAATTTTTCTTTCTCTAAAATGCTTCTAGTTTCCTAAAAAATATGCAGTGCCGCTTAGTGAAGGATGTTTTTTTTATACTTGTTATGGATCTTTGCTCTGCAATTATCAATTTTGTTTTAATTTGCTATTCAATGCATTTAATTTTTTTCCGTGAGAGTGATTATTTGATATATAGCATTAATACTAAACTTTTCAAACTAAACTCGTATATCAACTACATTCAAAGTTAAGCATTGCCATCTATGGGAGAATACTGAAACTATTTTAATTTGCTCAAACCAATCAATCGTGAGAAACATTTTGATCCAAATCGCACTCTTTAGTTAATTTTGTAAAGTGTGATTTTTTTTTTTTTTTTTTTTTTTGGAAGAACAGTCCAAACTAATATAATGAATAGAAGAAATATAATCGATAAAAACCACAATTGTTATTTATTATAATACTGACATATCATAGAAAGTTCATAATTTTTATTTAATAGAAAAAGTATACTGTCTAAAAATACATATATGGAGAAATAAAAGTTATCCGATGTAACTCAAATTTTGAAAAAGTAGTTTCTGATTTGCGTCCCGTACTGTCATGCTTTGAATTAAGGTTTGCTGAGAATTAGGTTGAAGAGATCTGACTAGTCTATTTGTTAGGCCCCCTTTTCATTACTTAACTCTACGACATCATAAACCTCGATTAAATTGTCAAATCATTTCACAATTTCCAGTTGAAGAGACTTAAAAAGACAACCACAGTTTATTAAATTTATTCACAGATTTTACCAAGCTTTCTTTCTTTCAGTCACCCCTGGAATCTTAGTTTAGAATTAAATAATAAAGTTATTCTTTACTAACTCCCCTCTCACAGAGGGAGTTACTTCTCGAATACTGAAGGTTCGATGCTTTTAGCATCTTACTCTAACCATAAATCGATGGCTTACTCAAATCAGAAATCCCTTTGAACCTAATTTAATTACAGAAGGTTAGATACTACAAGTCACTTCTTATTTCTAACGTACAATCACTTCTGCCAACTATTCACTATCAAGTATCTTCCTGAATTCTTATGAGGTGCGGTATAGACCTACCTCCTCGCTGATGCGCTCTGAGCAACGTTCTTGTAACGGCAAAGCGGTGTATAGTTCTCGGCATGTCTTCCTGCTCGTCAAGTTTCGGAGGTTGGTCTTAGTGTTTTTCAGTGGAACATTGGTGGTTTGTCACAACCAAAAAGAATCGACCCTATTCATACGCTTTCAGAACAAAGGATTGATGTGTTTGCCTTCATGGAGGCAAACCTAGAAGCACAGAATGAGAAATATCATAATTTTATTCGACGAGTTTTTTTTTACTGATTAAAAAGTGGCCTATAGCTAATCGTGAATTTGAAACCTTTGATTGTACTCACCCTTTGACGGATTGCTGCAAACACTAACAAAAACAAAGCTATTATTTTTAGAAAAGGACATGTACCACCTCCCGGCACCCAATTAAATTTCTTTCACTCCAATATTACATGGGACACTGAGGTCGAATATCTCGGGATGATACTGACTCCAAATCAACTTTTCAAAAACACATACAATTTATCACTCATAAAAGCTGGGCAAAAATCATAACTACATCCTACAAATAGATAAACATTCTGTATTCACCCTCCCCAATAAAATTCTACTCTAAAAATAATCAGACCAATTCTATTATACGCTTCTGTGTACGGCTCCTACACACATTAAAAAAATTCAAACGCTGCAAAACAAATTATTAAGAATAATAACCAACTCTCCTTGGTACATCAGAAATTCTGTCATACACAAGGATCTTAAAATTCCTCAAATTAATAGCCACATCAACCATTTACCAGACGCTTTTTCAAACATTAATCATACTAATCTCCTAGATCCCAGCTTTTATTTGCACATAATAACTGGACCCATTTTTACTATATCAAACTTGCAATAATTACTTCCACCTCATTCCCCCATAACCATTAGAATTCCAACTGAAACACTTTCGACTTATCCTAATCCAACTGTAACCAAATTCCCATCACTCACTGCTCACCCTACCTGCCCCAACCTTTTCAACAACTTATTCTCAAGAGCAATTCCTCCCTCCATAAATCAACCCGAGTTTATGTGAACACGTATGTAATTAAATGATCTATATACAAACTTCGCTATCCATCTTTCAATTCGAGCCTTGATGCCACTAAAGGCCCTCTGAGTATGGGGGAGGGGGATGCACGTTAAATCTATCGGGGCCCAAAGTCATCCCGTTGGTGTGATGTGGAAATTAGGAGATGGGGGCCAGCTCAGGTGTCGTCCTCTTCACTTGACCGAAGCTCAAATTTACGAAGTCCGTCACCAATAGCCCTCGTGTTGCTTCTAATGCCCCATTAATTAAACCAAATCAAACCAAAATCACTATCCAACTTTCTCCTTCTTTTCTTTATTCTCTAAATTCCTCGTCTTCATAATAAAAATCTTTAAAATCATCAAAATTAATTTCTCTAAAATTAAATTTTTTTTTTTAAAAAAAAAAATGATGTAATTGTAATCTACTAACAAAAAGAAACAATTTTTTTTAAAAAAAAATGATACTAACCTCAAGTACTCGAGATCTAACAAGCATAAATGTGTGAAGGTAAAACCGTTTACGGAGGCGAATGTATGATTAAAAAAAAACAGAATAAAAAAAAAATCTCATCCTGTATATATCTCATACTTACTATATCTTCACTCTTCTTATTTCTATTTCTAGAGTCCATAAGTAGAGCTCTTAGAAATAGCTCTTTACCGATTACCAATAGTCCATAGTTGAAATATCAGGGAACTCTCTCTCTCTCTTTTCAGGAATACTTTATAAACATATTGTTATAAAATATCTTTTCTCGTGGATGTACGGTGATATCTGCCCAAGAAGGAGGATAAAGGCAAAGGATCCTTTATTCACAAATATTCATCACAAGATGAAACATAGGTAGCAAAATTTAGACAGATTGGCGACCAACAGGAGCGAATGCAACTTTTGTTCAGGTCAGCAACTCAAACACATATAAACAGAACTTGAAATAACAATCGCAGCTCTGTCAAAGTTCAGCTTACTTGTTCTAACTACAGACTAATCTCCAGAACAATACTTTACACAGACTCCGATACCTTACGGCTATCACGGCAAATACAAGCCACTTCCCGTTAGATTCAGGTCACTTCTCAGCAGAGTAGCTCAGCCAATTCACAGTAGATTCACTCGACCAAATTCACAAAGACTTCGCATCTCTTTGTATTTTTACTGTTCTAGCCAGGTGTAATGTCACGAAAAAAAATCAGAAAAATCAATAATTTTTATCCTATTCGAGATGTCGACAAGATTCCAGAATTTTTGAGTGCCTTCTTTTTGTCGGAAAGTTGCCAAGGGGACAAAACGGTAGCCAAAATCATTGCCTTTGGAGAATCATTGCTGAAGCATCACTAGGTGACCGACGAAATCTGTAAATGTATCTATTCCATTATGAGTTACGTTACAGGAGAGCATCGTTGCAGTTTTGTAACAATATGCATATAATACCATTTTTACAGGAATGCAGTAGAAGTGTTTGAATTATGATTCGTGGCTTCCTTTTTACGCAATTTCACTGTTTGAAAGTTGTTGAGATAAATAAATATAATTTCCCTTTATTATTCGATTGCTTATTAATTTAACAGACTATGGTTTTGTTGAAGTACTCCAGAAGGTGGATAATGATATCCTTTCCAATTGAACGTATTACGAGTTTTGTGAATCGGTCACCTATCTGGTGATCGTCGTCGAACGAAATTTTATGTTTTCAAACTGTGATGAATATCTCGGGAAATGGATATTGCGCCTGTGTGAGACGCACATACGAGAGGCATGACGCGCTACTCACACCTTTGCTATTTCTAAGAGTTGAGCTTTGATGGAGGGATTACGAAACTAAAAGAAATCTAGCACATTTTTGGTGCCAGCCATTTTTTATTATGTGCTGCTACATATGTGAGGACAGAATTGAATAACAAGGGATTTTTAACCTTGTGAAGGCATTCCGATTCAAAAATAGCCAATTTTTATCTTAGTAATTTAACTAGAAATTACTTCATGCTGGAAGATTAATTACTATGCTTCAACCCAATTTGCAAACATCCATCAGTCTGTTGTTAACTTCTGTATCGATTCTCTTTCCTTTCAATTCTATTTCACTTTTACACACACACATATATATACATTGCGCCATTTGAAGATAATTTAAGATATTATTAAGAACAAGAAAAAATACTGACAAAAGGCTAAAAGTACTTAATATGGTTATATACAGCTATTTATAGAATTTTCTGACATGAGACACCAAGACAACCGTCTCGAGTGGGAACTACGCAGAGACTGACGCTCTTTGCCGGGCATTGACCTTCATCGGCTTCTCGTTTGTGAATCTCCCTTATCCCATCACAGCCAGCCAAAATAATTAAACGGTCTCAAGCTATTGACATCTTGGAGATCACATGTGGCTCGGGCCATCCAGATGCTGAAAACATTCTGCTATTTATGAGTTCTGTAAGAGAAAATTGCAGAGAAACGCCAGAACATGCCGCGAGAGTCAATTTTGGCAGATCTACCAACAAACATAAAAGAAGTCCGAACCAAGTAATAGAAAACAGGAATGTGGATAAGCCACTGATGTTACAGATTATGTAGAATCCTCACTACAGAAAAAACTCATATACTATTACAAAACCAACCAATATATATACTTAACGATTAATGCGAAATACAAATGTTTTTATTAAGATGATCATTTTTTCCCTAGAATTTTGTCAAGATAGAAACATTTGCTTTAACCCTGCATATATAAAAACCTTTTCATTCGTACAACAAAATAATGACGACTTGAACTGAAATAGTACTTGCTCAATGTTTAAGGAGAGAAAAAACAGATCAACATCAAAATGATGAATTTGCAGCAAATGACTGTCTTTCAGCGGTTCAAGGGCAGATATATGAGTGATGTTTTTTAGTTATTAGAGAATGAATGGGAAATATGCTCAAACAAATTAAAAATAATACTTTTGAGTTAGTTTTACGATAGAAAAACACACACACGTACACAATTAATTAATTTAAAAAATAGCAATTGAGAATACGTGACACATAAAAATATACAATCAAAGCAAAACTGTATTTTATTAGTACAAAATTTCCTTGTAAAATTCTAAAATCACACAAAATCAGTATATTCTCACTTTTGTTATTACAATGAAAACGAAAACATAAAATTTATATCAATCTTAAATTTTCTGAAAATAATAATAATAACAATAACTGAATGATATAACTAAATTTAATATCAGGGCGATATAAAATAAATTACACAAAATATAGTTCAAAATATTGACAAGCTATTGATGAGTATAACCAGGATGGTATAATGTATTACTTTTCAAAACAGTATTTTATCTATCACCGCAAATTAATTTCTCATGGAAAAAAAAACCCACATATATTTTTGTTGTTGTTGATTCCACAGGGAAGATATCCATAATAACAATCTGGGCTACAGTAATTACGGTCTTTCTTCCGACAAAGTTAAGTACAAAATGCATTCCAATATTAACTTCAGTGTAAGACGCAATTTCAGAATGAAATACGGAGCTTTAAAACTAGACACGCTACTTCAAAACTTTTTTTCAGGAATGTAGGATGCATTTTCTTCAAAACGAAAAAAAGCTAGAGTAGGGAACACTTTCTAACACTCTTCTTACACCAGGGCGATACAGAATTAGGGTGGGTCTTTCACTGATTTCTTCTAATACCAGGATTTTACAATGATTCATTAAAATAGCAAGGCGCGCTGAATTTTTAAAAAATAATTAACTTATGAATCATTGCCGAACTTACTATTTACTCTGCAGATCTAACCTGAGAAAGAGCTTAATGGCTCCATTGGTTGATGTCTAGGTGTCCGATTCAATGAAGAGATGATTTTCTTAAAAGATAACTAGAAATTCAATATAGGCTAATTTAAAAATAATTTAAACTATTGGTATACATAACAAACTGTTACATCTTACATCTAATATGATGAATACCTTGTCTCTGAAGAGGCTGGTGTAAATCCCTTATATCATGGACATCAAGCACGAGTTTGGAGCTTATCCACTCTAGTGTGGAAGGATCTACCAGAATAATCTTAAACTACACACACACACACTATATATATATATAATATGATATATTATATATATACTAAAGGATATTATTTTATATATATAATAATATGATATATAATAGTATAAAATAATATATATATATATAAATAGTAGAAATATATACATATAAATAATATATATGTATATGTATATATATATATATATATAAACTGAAATACCACTGGACTCATAGAGTATCTCAAAATCTCGTAGCAAACTGATTGCTAAATATAGTTAGCATTTTTTGCGAATGTGGCACTCCACAAGAACATTTTCGGAATTCTTATCCAAAATGTGTGATTTTCATCCGTTAATCTTTTCTTATCCATAGTTATGTTACTTTTGGGTCTTGTATCAGCCAAATGAGTGACCTGACGCCAACGGATATTTTTTATATGTATTCTCAGCAGTTGCTACCAATTGTTTACTTAGCGGATTGTATCAAAGAAATCATATTTAATATTGAGGCGTTGATGGAGATTGAGACGGATTTGAAAATAAAAATGGCGACTTCTTAGGAATAGCGCCCTTATGAACATCAAGTAGGATGTATTATGGTTTATCATATATAATGATAAATATCTCAAATTCTACATTTTAGATTTATCACCTATATCTTCCAACAATGAACATTTCCAATGAGCTTTAATTTTAAAAAAGCATACTATTGTACCACTGGTTTCGATCCTTTGTGTGAGCAAAAGATAATTTTTTATGTAGTGGAACCTAAAGCAAGTCTTGAAATTTACAGGAGATTATTATTATAATGATGTGAGTAAATTACATTTGTACAAAAGCACTATCTTTTGCGAGAGCATTTGAAGTTGGCTTTATAAATAAATAATAACATATGCTTCTTCGCATTGATAATTCGATATAAAAAGTTTAACAAAATAACTTGTTTTATATATGGTCAGCAAAGTATAAAGAATTATTGAAATATTCATTAAAAAACTGTTAGTTGTTTTAACTTTAAATTCTTAAAAGATGCATTACCTTGGCATATAAGAATTCATACACTATCAAACAGCATGACAGTTTGTAAGTCATTTTTCTTCGAAAAAGAGACCAGAATTCAGAAAGGTCATTTTAGACCTTAGAATTATTTGGCATATATTTTCAGCCGTATACTCCTGTTCATTTCTTACGGATTTAACGCTCAAAAAGAAAAAAAAAAAAAAATCGCCATGTTTGATTAATTTAAATCGCTTAGTGTTTGGCTAACTGCTACTTAAGACATATGAGGTTAAACTTGTCGCATACGGCTCTAAATATTGCGTTGTTAGGCGGATACGTTCCAAAATTTCAGCTCTAGTACGGTGCAAGTTGGTTAAATCTAACGCATCAAATTTCACCACACTCAAACAAACAAACCAACACTAAACGGCATCGTACTACTATACCAAGTGAAATTAGAAACGTTTTTAAACAAAAAAATAAGCAATAAAATATTTATTTCGATGCGCCATTGAATTGACATCATCTTTACTAAGTTTTTTTTCTGTTATTTTGACTATTTTAGTTTTTTGGTTTCCTAGAAAATAAATGTTTTGATTTTTTAAAATGGCTGATATTTATATCGTTTTCATAATACATGAATTTTTAATAGCTATATTAAGAGGCTATTTTGTCTTATTCCAATTGCAGTTGCAGATCGTCTGACTAAACAATTATAGGCCTATCCATAAAAAGGGATAACGTAATACTTTTTATAAAAGTCTAATTATGCTTTTTTGTTTGATATTTTTTGTTGAATTTTTAAATAATTTGATTTTAAAATTAAATTTCAGGTTTATATTTCTTGAAGAAAAGTGTTTCTATTATTGGTTAATACCGATTAGTTTT
>BMAW01020412.1:1080526-1111054 GCA_019974015.1 Nephila pilipes
ATATATATATATATATATATATATATATATATATATATATATATGAGTTAGTCCCATAAACTGTAATCGAAATTTTTTTTTATTAGAAATGATCCTAAGAAACAATGTAGAAAAACTGAACTATCAGAGAAAATAAATGTATTTGAAATAATAATAATATTGTACATTATATTTGAAAGCTAAATAAAATGAAAGTTATTTTCTTACAAAAAAAATATTTGAAAAAAAAGTATTGTGATCAAGACGGAAGATATTTATTCCGTAATAATTTCGGCTGTAAATTCATGTTGTAGTAAATAAATAAATACTCATCGCTTATTTTACTTTTCAGTAGTTTAGATCTATTTGCATAGCATTTTTCTAGAATAAATTTTAGAATTTAATTCTACTTTTTGGTTATTTTATGTTATTACATAATTTAATAGAATAGATTTTCTTTATATTGTATTGAATTTGATTTTACACTAATATTCAATGTAGCTTTTAGTTATGATTTTCATTATTTTTTTTTTTTTTTTTTGGATTTATCATTCTGATTATTTTAATTTCTTTCTCTCTGAGTATATAATGTTCCATAAGTTTATCGAACAAAAATTTAACAAAATATAATAATATTTTTTAGTGAAAGAAAAAAAAATAACCTTTCTCCAAAGCTACGCTTAATGTTTTGGCAATAATTCGATCGTACCATCATGACAAATGCGTGACTGTCCTTAATTCATTTCCTTTAAAAAACGTTTTATTTAGAAAAAGGAAAAAATACATAAAGTACCAGTTGATCATAATGAAACTCTTTGATATTCATCCGGTTAGAATTCATTTAAAATTAAATATAGAAAAATGTAATCATGTGAGAGCATTATGATGACGTATATCGGTATTATATAATTTTTTTAAAAAATATTTTCAGATAATATTCAAAAATGATATAAATGCGTTGCGTTTATTCAAAAAAAAAAAAAAAAAAAAAAAACGTGATAGGATTAATCAAAACATCACATGACACAATTCAAACTCAATGCCTTCGAAGTTTTTTTGATAATTCTTTATACGAGTTTGTCCGAAGTTTATCTTTTGCATAACATTTGAATCGTGATCTGCTAAGTAACGTAATTTAGCTCTCGTTCTCTTAAGAACTGTGTAGCAAACTATCATCCAACAAAATGAAGAGTCTTTATTTTCCCAGTAAAATTAAGGTGGCCGCACTCGAACTTGAGAGCATATTAACAATAAAAAAAGTGAACGATCAACTTTTTCTCGAGGGACTTGAGGGGAAACTAATACTCTGCCTGGCTGAGAAACTCGACTTCGACTTCGAAATTCTTTTAGCACCCGATGGCGAATTTGTAACATATGATGAAAATGGTACGTTTGGTGGAATCATAGGATTGGTACAGAGAGGAGAAGCTGATATGGGAGTAATGGGCTTAACTATTTCTGAAAAAGAATCGAAAGCCGTTGATTTCAGCATCCCATATGCTGACTATGAAACGACTTTTGTGACAAAAGTACCCAAACAGATGCCGAAAGTGTCAGCTTTCATTTATCCTCTTAACCTTAATGTTTGGATCTTATACGCTTTGATGATACTGGCAGCAACGATTCTCTTTCAGAGAATAATGTTCAGAAAAGCCACCCTCTTGGGCAGTTTCTTGTCGGTGCTGGGAAGCATTGCATCGCAAGCCATGGAAAATATCAAAGACACTCCCTGGAGAAGAGTGCTGTTTGGTTTGTGGATGTCCATTGCGACTGTCATGCCTTTCTTCTACAACACCAGTTTTCTGTCCTTCTTGACCATGCCGGAAACAGTTCCCGTCCCTAGAACTTTCGAGGAGTTATCAAAGGCTGTTTTAAGCGGAAAGTACAAATGTCTTACATCCAGAGGAGGTGATGACAGAGATAAAATACTTGAAAGTCCGACTGAATATATGGTGAAGCTAGGAGAAATCATTGAGAAAAACAATTGGGAATACTCCCTAAATGAACAGTTCGCGGACCTCTTGGATGATCCAGTTGCAATAATTATATCAAAAATTGCTCTTAAAATATATCTGGGTTCACCACCGTACGTCAATGTGAAAGTATCCGATGATAGTGTTGCAGTATGGCATATAGCAATTAATTTGAGAAAAGGATTCTGCTGTCGGGAACGATTGAACGACATTATCTCCCGTATAGTAACTAGTGGATTGCACGGAAAATGGCTTAACGATATCGCCTTTCGTGATCAGTTGCATAAAAGGTTGGAAGTAAAACATGAAGAGTCAGAATCTCAAATTACCTTAGCAGACCTCAAAATGGCTTTTTCTGCATTGTCCATTGGTTACGGTTTGTCCTTCTTGGCGTTTTTGGCAGAGCTATTGATACCAAAACGATTTGACATTTTTTACTTTTAATTTCACGAGAAAAATACATTTTCCCACTAATAGATAAGATAACTCTTTTAGCTTAGTGTCTCAGTAATATAAAGAAAAGACTTTGCTTCGACAAGAATTACATTGTTTTAAAATGACATAAAGGACAGAGTAGTGTGGCTAAATTTTTATCTAGTTTAAGTTTCTAACATTATTATTCGTTTAAAATTTTGTTTCGAAACTCTAATATATTCATGTGAAGTTTTTATATACACATCTTCGTACTCTATATATTTACCACATACAACGTTGGCACACAAGAAACTCTTATGATAATAGCATATGTTAATAATTTGGGATCCTTTATTACTTACCACCAAATTCAACTATTACTTCGAAATATATACTGAATTTATAAGTGAATCGAACAAAATCTTTTGTTATTCTTTAAAGTAATTCTATTTATTCATTAAAGGGCTTTATTATTATCTTTTAGTAATTGTTATAGCATGTTTTTTTTATTTTTATTTTTAAGGGCATCTAATCTTAATAAGCGCCACTTTTTTTTCTTAATTATTTCATTCCATTATTCGAAATATTTTTTGTTAATTATTTTTTTAAAAGAAAAGTATCGTTTGAAACCGTTACGAGATAAAAGAAAACAAATTTTTTAAAATCTTATGTATCATTCTCTAAAACCATTTCAAAAGTTTTCGGAAAGATACTTTTAAGGAAAGTAGTAGTATGAAGCATAGTAATTTATTAACTCAACGGGGAAGTAAATTAGAAACCGTAATATCAATTTGAATACCAATATTCTAGATTTGTTATGAGATGTTTAAGTTGTATTTTAGCAAAAGAGAAAGCTATTATTGGGGTGAGATTAATTCTATTTCTTTCTTTCTTTTATACAATAAATTTCAAAATTATATTCTTTAAAATGGATGAAGAATTGATAGAAATAGATTTTTTTTTCACGCCAACAATTACATCAGCAATTCACTCAGATTTTTATTTTAATACACACCTATACGAATGATAATAACTCATGCTAGAGGAATTTGAAAGGTTTTAATTTTATTTCTATCAAAAGATTCAGTGAATGAACAGACCTTACATTTTCTTGTATTAAATGGATTTTTCTGGATTATAATATAAGTCTAAAAATAAACAAAGTAAAAGATAGAGAGCTTAAGGGTTATTTTTATTTAATACAGAAGGCTAGTTCGAAAGTATTGTTTTCCCTTCTGTGAAACAAAAGCAAGAAACAATTACGAAAAAATAAATGTGATTAAAGGAATGCATCAACTACATAGAATCATTATCCTTTAAATTTGATCAAAATTAACGATGGTTACATAATAATACAAAAACTTGATATTCTTTTATGTTTACCAAATTTTCTTTACCGCTTCATTAATCCTGCCTTTTCATACTGAAAAAAATCGACTTAAAATTTAAATGTGTTATACGGCTTAAATATAACGTTGAAATATCAATGTACTTTAATGTGTAACACCTTATGTGGATGAAATAGTAATTCTGCTAGACTTATTAAAATATCCTTTGCCGTATTAATCTCCTGCATACGTAATAATGTTATTAGTGTCTGAATCCTTTGTAAATCACTGTTGGAAGGGCGCGACTGCCTTTCTTTTTTTATTCACACATAAAACTCGTACACAAGTGTGTAATGTAACTTAAAATGTCTTTTTTAATTGACAGAGAAATTATTATGCATTTTTTACCTTGTTTTGAGATATATATTTGTATTTAAAATATTAAGGTTTTATCATATCCGAAGAATTGTTGTGTATCAGTTTTTTGTTCCAATAATACTGTGTGGCAATCATAAAGTTAGAAATTATACATACAGAATAAAATGTTAACAAAAATAGATTTTAATTCCTGATTTTTCTTTAATGAATCGAAGTAAATTTCAGATGCTTTATGACAGAAGTAAGATATTTCAGAATATATATTTTTAAGGAGCAAGGTCTTAATTTAAACTCATGTTTAATGTGTAGTTTGGAATCAAATTTTCACAGTCTAATCAGGCATCCTGTTATGTACCAAATACTGTTCATCATATTATAATTGATTGGATGCTGTCACTATTGTCTCACATTTTTTAAGCTATCTGTTTTAAACTCGTATGGCTTTGGGGGGTGGAGGAACCACATCTTATTTGTGCTGTATTTCAAAATTTGATTGTTTTTTTTTATTATTAAAGTTTTAAAACAAATATTTCATATCTTCAATTTTTTTATATGTCGCCAAAAAATGTTGCAAAAATTTAAATAAATATTTGGTGCAGTATATTCAGATTTTATTCTGTGTATGAACTCCCCAGAACACACATTCATTCCTACATAATAAATAAAATAATTTCATTTGTATTTGATATATGATACAAGTACTATAGTTATATATAATTCATTAAATTGTAAAAACGCTTATAAATGTTCACCATAGGAAAAGACTAAGCATATTATGCAATTATTTTGTTTGATGTATGAAACATTTTTGTTGATATTCCAATCAATCACATTCATTCATAAAAGTCCTAAGATAATTATTTTTCAATTGACATTGTAAGATGATTCTAATGTTTATTTACACTATTTAACCACTTTATTCATGCACTTCTTAAAGTTTATTAATGTTTTAAAAAAAATGCTTGTGCCTAGATGAATTGCAAAATAAAACCGAGGTTCTGGTGTGGACTGGAAGAAAAAATAATCTCATTTGCACGACAGAGCAGCGTAACAGATTGCTAAGCAGTATTCAATATTTATAAAATGTAAATTTTTATATATCTCAAAATTCTGTTTTTTACCCTCGACTGTATCATTTCCATTAAAATACAATTTTAAAAATTAACATTTTATACATATTTTTAAGAATCAGATTGATTATCACTAATATAAGTTTTGGTATGTGTCTTGTTACTCACAATAGTCAGAATTTTAATTTCTGTTCTTCATTTCATAATAAAACATATACTAAAAATTGTATTTGATTATAAATATTACTTTGAGAAAAATAAAAAAAATTTAATGCTAGCAAATCATTGTTAAATTCAAAATTGTCTATAGAATTTACATATTCACGTATGTTTTTCTTAAACACTGTTGATTCTTTTTAAAACATTATAATCAACTTATAATTTAATTAATTAATTTTGTTTGCAAAACAGATTTTAAAAAAACTTAAATTGAAGGTACAAAATTGCACCTGTTTTAATCATAAATCATTATATAACTGTATAAGCTTAATTATGTATCTTGATTAAAGAGAAAATAGTTTAATCCACTATTGCTTTATTTTTTAAAACAGAATCAGTCTCAAAATATAAAGTGTTTATATATAAACAATACTATAATTCAAAAGAGCTTAATTACACTTTAACTATTTACATTTATTTCTCGGAGGGTTTAGAATAATTATAATAGAATAAGTATTGGGTCTTTTATTTTTAACATACCGATGATATGTAAAAATATTTACATATGAAATAATATGAAGTACAAAATAAACTTAACCAAATCCAAAAGCTGAAATGGCTGTTAATAGTTCAAAAATGCATCTGTTTAAAGCAGAAAATAAATGTAAAGCTTGTATCGGAAGAAAACAAACACCAGAAGCATGTTTAAATAGGCTTACTGTAACTTAAGAGCGAAATTTTAACGACACAATTGAACGAGAATAAGACTATAGATACATAAAAATATACTCAGATTTTTTTCTCCCTACCAAATGTAAATAATTGAATGATGTAAGAAATATGATAGAATTAAACATATTAATCGTAATAAAGAGGATGTACAAGATATAAACAACTAGCACATAGAGAAATCTGATATTAACGCAGACCACGCCGGTTTCTTTTTGTAGACATCATGTGATTTTGAAGTGGCGCCGGTTTTCTGCGAATTTAGTCCATTCTTCAGCGTACGAATTTTCCACGTGGTCCATGTGGATTTTGTAGGAAAAAAGTTAAAAGAAGGGATGCTAGAAGAATATTTATCAAACTTCTAAAGCAAGTGCTTTGTTTTTAATATTACATAAGTTTAATATGTTGGTAAAATTATTAATTATACTCTGTATCTGATTTACGACCAATTTAATGATATTGTGAATGTGATAAATGTTTACCTTATTTTGGAGGATTATTTTGAAAAGATAGTATAGATAAAGATAGTATAGATAAGATAGTATAGATAAAAATATTTGAAAAGATAGTATAGATAAGTCATACTATTAGATACATTCAGGTAAAAAATTAACTCAACTTTAAGCAACATGTGCAAGCACTAAAAACACCAAAACATTATGGCAGAGACTGTTACACTAGAGCATTACATAAATCATAACAAAATTTTTAATAAAAATTAGAAGAAGGTGATCCATCTAACATCAATATTCTGCATCAATATTCTGAATCGACAGTTAAAACCCGAAGGAAAAATTTGGATCTTTCATATGGGGTTGGAATATTAAATTGCAATGATTCAATTGAGAATGAGGCCGAAAAAAGTATACAAAAAATCGATTCAACTTTGAATTAAAAACGAGTAAAGCGAATTTAGAAAAAATTCAGGTGCACATCATCATCATCCCATAGTTACAGCATATTTAAATGCCTTTCGTCTGGACTTGTCCGTGTTTGCCCTACACCACTCACACAGAAAAAAATATTCTTATCTTTAAAGGAGATTCACTTTCTTATGAATATGAAATAAAATTATTTTCTATCATAAAGGCAAGTGCAAAAAGAAAAGAAAAAATAATATTGAATACTACATGTAAAACATCAGAATAATCTGCATTTTGGAGAAAAATTTCAACTTTCACAATAAAAATGAGGAATTGTAAATCGACTTGACTTAAATTTCAAAGAAACGGAACCGTAAAAGCAGAATCTACAGATTACAAAATGGAGAAAGTATTACTTCTTTCTATTTATTTTATTTGAAAGAATATACCACAACTATATCACTGAGCTAAATTTTAAAAAAATCTCAGACTTTTTTTCATGCCATCAAAAAAAAAACTTTCATTATTTTCTTTCACAATTATATGAAAATATGCACGTGAATTTAAAATTCTGTAAGCTAATTTATTAATGATATTTCCATAAATATCGAGCTCTATTTGAGAAACAGTACATTCTAGAAAGAAAATTTTACTTTGCTGTCATTGCAGGCAAACCATGATGAAAATTTAACTTTTTCCTAGATTATTTTTCATATAATTGGAAAGTTTCCACACAAGTATCGATTTAATTTTCTGATTAAACTTACAGTTGTAATCAACTTTGCTAAAAAATAAATTTTCTGAACCACAACAATTTTTTAAATGATTTGTGGTTATTTACCCTATTATATTAGACTTGGTCGTTTTTTGTGAAAGCAAACTAAAGTGTTTGAATTATGTCTTATTCTTTTTGCTTTGATATTAAAATAATCAACATTCATTGGCCTATGTTTCGCTTCACCGATGAGAAACTTAATTTATAGTCTCAATATTCAAAAATGCATCATTTCGATTACTGTAGACTTGTTTAAGTTTAGGATTTAAATTTCCTCCTCAAAATATAAAGAGCAAGAATCTTTTTTTATCGGAAAATATGGCTTTCAACATAGCACAAAATCTACATATATACTCTCAAAGTACAAAAAAAAAAAAAAAAAAAAAAAAAAAAAAAAAAAAAAAAAACGCATTTATATAATTGGGAGCGACAATAAAAGAAAGGGAAGGAGAATGGATACTAACAAATATGTTGTATTCATCATATATTTAGTTTCAAAAAGAAGCTCAAAACTGTTTTAAATTTGTAACTATTTGCGTGAAAAGCAACTAAAAATGTACGCGTAAAATTCAATTACATTTGAACAAATCACTAATGTGTTCAGAGGTCTGGTACAGTTCTCAAACATGGAAAATTACGTAAATCTAGAATAATAAGGTTAATATTTTTCGAAATAAATGCTTAAGATTTATTGTAAGGATTTTCACGTCATACTACATTTCGAATGAAGAATTAAATAAAGAACCGTTTAATGGTAGGAAGTAAAACTAAATTTAGATATACTTTTTAAAAATCAGCAGGGGAAGTATTCCTAATATTACAATGACTTTAAGGACAGAAAAAACGAGGATGTGAGAGTCTGCAAATTTTACCACATTTTTCTGTTACCGGTTAACATTTTGTACTCTAATCAGTATACCGGAAATTGTTTCGAATATTGTGGCAACAGTATACTGTAATAAATAATATTCTGAGCACACAAAAATAATATAATAAAAATTTAAGAATTTTCTATAATACAAATCACAAGTAATATTTAAAACATGAATGATTTATCCAAATGAAAACAATTATCTTTAGTAAAAAAAAAGAACTTGCTATTATTGTTCGTGTCGTAGCGAAAAGATTAGAAGACGCAAGAACATAAAATTTGATACAAATTATCTATGAATACTAATTATGTGAACTTCTGAGCCGTTTTTCTGAAATTCACCTTTAATTTTTAATCACATTTCTTAAGCATTTTAGTTGACTTACAGGATTCAATCACTGGTTTTAATGACAACAAGTACGTGTCATATAAAGCTATCACTCTGCTCTGTTGAATACCAAGATTCATAGCTCTGCCTGTAAGATACAGGTTGTCTTTGAACTGTTCAGAATCTATTTTGAATAATGGGAAAATATTTCGTATGATTAGACTATAATTTAAAACCATCCTGCAATTAAATTTTAGAGGCGAAAATAAAGCCTTCGATTTTTTTGACGACTTAATGACAGTATTACTGTCAAATAATCACAGCTTCATTTTGAATATTTCATTTTATTTCGAGACATTTTATTTCACATTAATTTTTATTTTCTCTTTACTATATAACGCTTATTTTATTATTATTATTTGATATCTTTATTCATGAAAACTTAAAGTATTTAAACATTCGTTAATTATAAATTTTGAGTTTAAATTCACCAATTAAAGCATATGGTTTTATTTGTCTAAGTAATAACATTGTTACTTTAAAATAGTTACAGCATCACCTTGAATGTTTTTTTTATATTTCTTTTATTTATTCTTTGTTCATCATCCTTTTATTAAACATTTATTTTCATTTTAGCGATTTAATATATTCAGTAGTTGAATAATAAAAATACTGTTATCTTCATAAAAATAACGTTTTGAATTTAATTACTGTAAATTGTAATCTATTTTTCTATTTTAAGCAGGCTGTTTATTAATTTGTTTCATCGTTTTTAATATTCATGTTTTATGTAAAACTAACCCTGTATTTTCCCTCGGTTGTGGTTCTTGATTTTCTCTAATTTACTGAACATTATAGTTTTGTATTTTAGGTTGTATGATGATTTTTTTTTTATATTTTTTTAATATTCCTGCTTTCTGAAAACTAACCATAATTTTTTCAGGGATTGATTCTTGAATTTAGCTCTAAGTTCCTATATTTAAACTTCCTGTTGGTTAAAAATTTGCTTGGTACACACTAAACCTATTTTCTTTCTTTTAGAAGAGGGCAATTCATTTGGCCTTTTTCTTCCTGTGTATGTTATTGAAACTGCATGTAATTATTATTGTTTTTCTTTTATTTTCTAGTTTAGTTTCAGCTGCCATTTGGGATTCTTAGAAAGACTGATTTAATGCAGTGTGGAGTGCAAAATAATTGCAATTCATGTCGATGACTCGTGACTATTCTTTTCCATTGTTCAGTTAGTGCACAAATCCAGCTTTATTGTTCGACATGCTGTGATTTAACATAAGGTCAATAACTTCAATGGTTAGGTTTTAAATTACTTTCAAAATATTTGTTGACGTATTTAATATCTCTTTTGCGGTAATGAATACTATGTTTTATGTTTTGTCATGCAATAATATCTCTTTTCATAATTACGTTATTCTGATATTTACCGACGAACGATAATGAAAGGGAAATTAGTGCCGATAAAAGTTTTCTCTGTTTGATATTATTTTAAAACATCATAGCATGTGTTATATTTTATACAAAATATGTTTTATACTTATGGTTTGGATTATTAGTGGGAAATTTGGATGGAAGAGAAAATTATCGTTTTAAGAAAGAAAATTATTAAAATTACATTGTTTTTCATCAGAATGGAAACTTTTCCATAACAGTTTATTAAGTGTATAAGTATGCTTGATTTTATAAATTAATTTATTTATGTGATAGGAACTATTCTGATAACATTAAAATTATTAAAAGGGAATTTGTTCGTTAGTAATTCTTGAAGATATTGTGTCTTAATATATTTATATCAGTGAAAAGCTTGTGTATTTGAAATCAAACCTTGACTTAATAAGTATATTTGGACTAAAACAACTGGATCGAAGTAAAAAGAAAATTGTATGCATTGATTACCAAACCGGTTTGCTTAAAACACAATATGAACTTGCTGAAATATTAGGAGCATCACAAAAAGATTCTAATCCTTTGTATGCAATGGAAAAGATTCAGAAAGCCGAAAGGTGACTTGCAAAGGAACACAGATAAGGTTATTTCGAAGTGCATGGATCTCTGCTAAGAAGGCAACACAGAAAATCTTTCATGAGGAAAATCATGGCAGAAGATGAAAAATGGGTATGTTATGACAACCCGAAACACATAAAAACTTGGGTGAATCCTGGAGAAGCAACGATATCAACGCCAGAAAGCGCCATTCACGGCAAAAATATTTTTTCTATGCATCTGGCGGGATATGGAGGGTGTACGCTGTTACGAACTTATAGAGCCCGGTGTAAGTGTAATTGCGGAGTACTACAATCAACAATTGCTGCGAATGAATCAGGAAATAGGTTGAAAACATCCATTTACTCGTAAAGATTTGTGAACCGTGAAATCTCTGGGTGATAAAGCAAGATCTTATGTTGCAAAACCAGTCAATGACATGCTAGTAACTCCTAGTTGGTAAATTTTGGAACAACCTACATAGCCTCCTCAGACTACCAATTGTTTCGGTCGTTGCACAATATCTTGTCTTCGTTACACTTCCGATCAGTGGACGAAATGCGAAAATAGGTTGACAACTTCGTTGTGTCAAGAGACGAATCGTTTTACACTGCTGTCATGCATCAACTGTCGACCGATGATGGAAGGTGTTATATAATGATAAAGAATATTTGAATGAATACTCGTAAACGTATTTATTATTCATCCAAATATTATTCTCAGCTCTCATTTACGTATTCATTTCTCTGCAACATGCTTTAAAATTTAAAACTACACCTAAAAACATCACACTTTGGAGCAACCTTGTCATTTTGAACTATTGTCGAGTGACAAAGATGACACATGAGCTGGAACTTTATTTCTAAACTTCCTCACCGTACCAACGTAAAGGCATTCATTGTCAAAATTTTTTAAATGGAACAACCTCAATACACGAAGGATCTATTTGCATCAGGATTAGTATCCACTACTCAATGGAAGGAACACCAGCCACCAGCTGTAACCATGACCACCCAGTTACCGCGGTAACAAAAAAAGAATTTAAAAATAAGTAAACAAATAAATTAAGAAAATTTTGTGAAATATAGATTAAGTGTTTTGTTAAACTCGGGATTCATTAAAAAATTGTAACGACGGGTGACTTTTGCTTTATGTTCCTTCCATAGATGACTGTACTAATGCTACCACCATCAATACTATCATCGCTATCACTATTGATATTTTTTTACTGTCATCCTTATAACTTCGTATGGTGCAAACTGGCGCACTGTACACTTGTATGAAAAATTAATTGGAAATGACATGCTTTAATCTGAACAAAATACTATCGATATATTTAGTAGTTTATTTTGTCCACTTTAAGAAGACACAGCATCCTAACACAGAATCTATGAACATTTTATTACCTTATTCTAATTGTATGACTTTTCTAAATACATGTACAAATTTTCTTAGATCAGGCCATATTATTTAATGAATTATTTAAATTTTCTTTAAAGGAGTGTGCTAAATCATATAAATATATTTCATTGATCTTCAAAATTTTAAACTACTTTTACTCGTATTTTTGCTTTTCATAAGGTTCGTGTATTTAAAATAGTATGACTCTTTCGTAATCAATGTAAAATATTCTGAAGTTTGTTCTGGTACAGTTTTACGTAATATGTCACATATTTCTGAGCATGGAATAAAGATTTAAATAAATAATTATTTTTTAAAAAAAAAAAACGCACAAAATTAAATATAGTTGGGTTTCTTTTGATTTTCTTGCTGTCTTCTATACGAAAACTTAAAACTATAAATAAAATGAATACAACTAAAGGCATTCTCAAAATTATAAGAAATATTTCTAAAAAGTGAAAAAAAAGTTTATTTCAAAATATTCAAATTTGTTGAAGAATAGCAGGAATATTAAGAGCTTTTTAATATTTTGGGGAAAAATTAGAATTTTTTAAATTGCTTGTTTGAAAACGAAGTTTTCTTAAAATGTATATTTTATGTGAGTTCAAATATCAAGAATAAAAATTTTTCTTATAAATATCTAATTAAAAACCGTTGTTCTCTGTTTCCCCTTAATATTTCAATGTTCTTATTTCAATACCTTAAGAGAAATTTGAATTATCTTTACCACGGTATCATTTGCTTTGATTTATTTTATTGTTTCAATCTGGCATCTTTTTTAACTTTAAAATGTTCTGTTGTGAAGAATTATTACAGTAAATTGCAATAAAAAGAGAGAAAGAATAGTGGTTGTTGCTAGATTAACATTCGGTGATTTATGAAGCTTATTTAGAAAATATAGTTGTGTATCCAGGATTATAATTTTTAATGCATGTAGTTCTTGAGGAATCTGAATTTATGTAACAAATGTGTGTTATACTCCACTAACATTTGTGTTCATAATTTTAACATAAATTTGAAGTGAATATTCAATCCAAATAATATTCTTTAAACTCGAACGGTGCACGTTTTTTCATCTGATCTGCAATGATTAAATCCCGGAGTTGATCGAAGGTTTCAATTTTAGTCCAGACGTCCATCCATCGAAATAGGTCTGCAGTTCACGATAAAAATATTGCCAGGTACGTTCAGCAATTTTCTAGTGCGTATCAAACAGTTGTCGGATTTTTTCTGGAGTTAACTTAAATCTCTTTCACAATAATTTCTCCACGTGATCATAATCATTGGCTTTTTCCTTAGACTCACCTGCAATTGTCTGCTTGATTTCTTGCAGTAGTAGACCCAACAGATGTGTGACCCAAAGTTCCCATTGGAGAGATATTCTGCTAGCTTGACGCTCAAATAGTACTAAATATAGGCTAATATCTTCCTTCATATCATATTTATGAAGAAGCTTACTTAATTACTTACTGGGTATCTTTGCATCTTCTATTTGTGGTTCTAGAGCTGATCTTATTTGAACTTCTAGCTTTAATTTTTCCAGCTCAAAACTTTCTCTTCGCCTTTTTTCTCTTGAATTTCATATTTTTCTTTCCATTTTTTCTCTTGAATTTCCCATTCTTCTTTTCGTTTTATCTATTTAACAAATTCCTCAAACATCGATTTATTGAATTCCTCTTCGTATCCATCACTCTTAAGAATAATTTCTTTTTAAGTTATCTTCATATCCTGGGTAATTCTTAAGTTTAATTCTTCTGAAAATCTGAATAAATTCTTCATTTTGCCTTTGATTAAATAAGCCATTTTCTTAAAGAAAGCAAAAAAAAAAAAAAAAAAAACCAGAAAGCTAATTGACTCAAATAACTTAAAATGTTGGCCTACCTACGAATTTACAATATCAAATTGAAAATTTTTCCGAAATGTAATTTAGTTTCCTCCTCCAAAAAGTACATAAAAATATTCACATAAATACAGAAAGCATTCATAGAATTCTTGTAATTGAAAAACAAAACTAAATGACTTTCTTTTTAAATTAACAATTTAAAACGAAATTGGACACAATTCTTATTACCTTAAGCCTGCTTTCTGTGATGTTTGTAATTAAATTAAGAAAATGCATACACATTCAATAAAAATATCAAAACTAAATTTGTATTGAAAACAAAAACAAAAGTTATTTCTTTTAACAACACAACTTCAGTTCATAACTAACACACATAAAATAAGAAATGCAGTAAATTCTTAGAATATTACTATGATTTTTATACAAAAATAAAATAACTCTCCTATACGATTTAATATCTCAAAACGAAACTTTCTTAGATTTTTCTTAACAATAGTTATAACATAACTACTTATGAACTCTACAATCTTTTCATTAAAACATTGTAATAACACAAAATATATCATAATATTGTTTATTGATAAATTAAAAGTTTAATAAAAAAATCAAAACAAAACTATACTGCATCAATACAAAATTTTCTTTGTAAACTAAAATCACAGAAAATAAAATTTTCATGGAAAAAAAACAATTATCTTTTTTATTCTTTTTGATGACAAGACGCAATTCCACAAAAAAATTTAACACAGTACTATACACACTACTTCAAAACCTTTTTTGAAAACGACGATATCTAAGTACAGAGAGTATTTTCTTCGAAACGGTAATCTCTTTTTTCAAAACAGAGAGCAGGGGAACTTTCATCAAACAAAAAAATATATATATATATCAACGTGCAGGGCGGAAATTCTTCAAAACAATTAACTCTAAGTGCAGGGCACACTTTTTTTTTTAAACGATTAATTCCAAGTACAGGGCTCACTTAAAGGGACTTAGTACCATTGCGCCTTCAAAACTTCGATTTTTCAAATTTGTTTTCAAAAAATAGTGTTGAATGTTAGGAACATATTAAAGCAAACCCCATCAAAATCCGACAATTATTATGCCCTGTGCAACAAAAAATGTAAATGTCTGAAGTAGCTTGTTCTATGTAATGCAATGTAAACAAACCTTTTTTTCTCAGTTTGTTATTTTCACACTTCCCCACATTATTAAAAAAAATGTTTTGAATGCAGAGCTTTAAAATTTTACATGAATGTTGTACTTGTAGATCTTTATTCTGTGAACCTCAATTTTGTTAATAGGATGATAAGATTTTATTTTAATTATAACATGATACTTGAAAAAAAAGTTACTAAATACAAACTTGATAATTTTTTTAATTTTTCAATTTTTTTAATGTAAGATAAATTTAAAATTTGAGGTTTACAGAATAAGGTCATTATTTAGCTTTAATTTGGTAAAATAATTGTGGTTCTACTGTACATATTTCAAATGTTATCTTGTGGGTAACGTAAGGTAAGCTAATTTATTTTTTAAATTTTTGTACGCATATTTCCTGTTGTATAAGAAAACATATTAATTTAATAGCAAAACTTGACCCAAAATTTTAAACTATACACTTTATTGCACAAACTGGCGAAGTTTCATATTGAAATGAGCAAAAATTGTTGATTTATGAAGAATCGAAAAGAGAGAGAGAGTTTGTCAAAATGTACTACTTTTGATTTCGTAAGGTACTAAGTCCTCTTAAACAATAACTGAGGATGGTTATATCATCGGCATTCTTTGCCGTAAAAGGTGTGGCTCACTTTCACTACATATCGAAATTTGTTTTTTTTTTTTTTTGTCTCAATCGGGATTATATCCCAGCGCTAGCCACTAATAAATTTAAGCTGTGGCGTAGCAGCAAATATTTAAGGGCATGCATTTCATATTTAAAATCTTTTATTATCAAGTTCATATCACACTCATACAATTACATCAGAAATCATCTTACAGACCCCTGCTCTCGTCAAGGACAATGTCTCGTCTGCGAAATTGTCTGGGCAGGTAATGTATTAATTTCCGCTTCAGCAAGAGCAGTGACGTCAATCAAGTACAGAGTATATACGTTCCAAGAACAAAGTAAATAAAATTAAAAACAAAAAATAATAAAAAAAAGTAATGAAAATAAAAAGTTTTTCGAGCCATGACAACACAACCTCATAGAATTAAAACTGGCTTTGACAAATGTCTTTTGAGAGCTATTGAAACATGAGATCGTTCTTATTGAGAAAAGGACCTTATTTTAAATGATGTTTTCAATATACTTTATACATAAAATATACAGTTTCAGCAACAGATAAAAATCTTTATAAATGAAGGAGATGTTAATTCAGTTCTCTAATAATTTATAGAAACATTTAGTTTATAAATTTCGAAAATTCAAGAGACTAAAAATAAATATGAGCCAAACGAAAATAATTTACAAATGTATTAAATGATTCACTTTCAGTTAATTATATTTATTAAATCAAAAATTTAATCTATTTCTATATGTAATGTTGGAGCTGTCAATAGTTTGGCATGTTTCGAAGGGGGATGAATAAATATACAATATAATATTCCGAAAATTTAAGGTAAAATTTAAAGCCCACATCTTAAATTTAAAACGATTTCCTTGCCTCATTACAAAAACGGTTGCTTTGTTTATATATAAGTGTTTTAAGAAAATCTTAGATTTTTACTTTTATTTATAGATTTACTTAGATTTAATATATATTCGTCTCAGCCACATTATATCTAATGTTAATTTATTTACCAGTAATTTTTTTTTAACTAAAACTAGCATTTCATTGAACAAAAATTTCTCAGAATTATTTAAAATGTCCTAGGTCTTATCGTGAATAGAATAAAAACAACTTTTAATCTCATTAACAAGTACTGCAAAAAGTATTATTTAAAATATAAATTTTTTAAAAAATTATTTGTTTTGTCTGTATTTATATTATATACACAAAACACAGTTTTAATCGCTTTCGCGTCTTTTTTTTTCTTTCAAATTTCATATTATGGCAAATGTTATATCATTTATGTTTTTAAAATAATAAAAAAAGAAACCAAAGTTCATTCGATGAGTTAAATCTAAACCATAAGAAGCGATAAACTCATTTTTTATTCATTTCATCATAATTATACAAAATTATGTCATAATTCAAGATTTCCATTTCTCAATATTCATTTTTCAATAGTTGTCTCTCTTTAATTGAGTAACAAGAATTCCAAAAGTCAAAATGCAACCAAAAGAACTTAAAAGTAAACTTTTATCAACTCGAAATGTATCCCATACCGTTATGAAAATGGGTTTGATTTCACTTAACGTTTTGAGTATCATCAAACGCTGAGTATTGAAATGATTTACTTCGTTTCTTTTTAACAATTCTTTTCTGTACACATTTTCGAACACAATACCTGTTTCCTCTAGAGTAGTTGGTATTTTAGATAGCGATGAAATAAGATAAGTAATTAAAAGGCTGCAGTAAAAACAAGTATAAACGGATTCCATTACCTGAGATTCAAGTGAAAATCCACTTAGTCCTAAAGCCAGTCCTAAAACAGTAAGCATTTCTGCATAAAATTTGCACACAATTACAAAAAGCGATACTTTGATGCTGTTATTGAACAGAATGCAACATTTCACTGTAATAAGATACATTTTTACTAGAGAACAAAACTTTTCACTCAGGAGAGAATTTCTCAGCATCTCGCTTTGAAAATGAACAGCATTCGCCAATTTTTTACTGTAAAAAATATAGATAATACATAAAAATGAAAATATTAGAAATTTTTGAGCAAAATAAATAATCATGCATAAATACTCGAGCATGGCTTCCAGGACTGGATAATGTGGTAACTGATATCCCAATAACCAGAATTCCACCATTTTGTCAGTTCGCTTAAGAAAATTTGTTACAAACATGAAGAAGGAAAATATCACGGGCGACAGAATTGCAATATTTAGAGCCATATTCATAAAGCGTTTTTCACTGTTGCTGCAAAGTTTCGCTTCATGTGGTAATTTATTAAAATACAACAGAAAATTCTGAAGTTTCGGTATATTTAGTTGAAATTGATACCACAGCACAATTGGCAAAAGTGTACAAATAACATCAGTTATTGCGTGTTTAATATTTTTTTCTGGAGCTCTCAAAAGAACTGTTAGATTATATATTAAGAATAAATGTTGAATAACAGACGTAATTCTGAAAAGTTTCTTTGTGTAGTATATAAATCTTCTCTTTTCATATTTGTCAAGCTGAAAAGAAACTCCCAGAAATCTCATAACAGACGAAATTTCAGTATTGCCAAGCAAATTACTAGGTTTCGAAGGCTTCTTTGAGTGTTTTATTATTTCTACTTTTTTCATGGTGTATTTTTATAAAAATTTCACTTTGTGTTGAAAATTCATGAAAAATAAATTTCTTTAAAATATAGATCGTAACATTTTGAACATTTATTAATTGTATATCAATACATAAAATTAAAATTTCAGAAAAGGTTGTAGGTATAAAGGAAATGATTTTATGATGGAATAATTTTCGTTGATTGTGATCTGTAAGTTTATTAAATAAATTATTTGATAATGAAGTAGTCTTTAAAAAACAAGGCTTAATAATACCGATTGGTACTTACTGCTTTAAACGTTCCTGAATGAACATTAAGGTTTTTCTTTTTCATTTAAAAAGCTATATAATTTGATCAACGCTTCTAATAACTTTTCTGCGAGTTGTTGTCGAACGCAAAATATACAGTATGAATATTGATTCCTATTTTCCTAAAATGACACGGCTTTCAGTAAAATTGAACTAAAAAGACTCAAAACTTGCTATTCTGTAAATGATTTATTATGATTGATTATGAAATCAAAATAATATTGTGCAGGTTTGCTATTAAAATTACATGGAAATGAAATTTTCATGACGCGATTGTTGTTCTTTTCGTGAAATTGATTTCGAAGAACTCTTCTGCCGCAAGATTCATATTGAATCAATCTGAGGACTTATGTTTACAGTTTTTTCATTATTTAGTAATACTAATCTAGGATATGATTAAATGAATTAATGATAGATTTCAATAATCCTTTTTGTACCAAATATTTTAATGAATAATAAATTGAATAAAATTTGAAGAGAAATTTTTTGGGTCTCATAACTTAAAGATTAAATTTAAGAAAATTGAAACTTTTCCAAGAAATAGTTTCAAAAGAGAAGTCTTTTTAAGGTAAACTTTTCCTTCTCATCTTTCCTATGTATAAAAGTTAATGAAATATTCACAATTTTCAAATCATAGAAATGTGATGCGATTGCTTATTAAAATCATTCTGAGAAGCAATACAAGGGCTATTGGCGACAGATCTCGTAATTTTGAGCCTCGGTCAAGTGACGAGGACGAGACCTGAACTGTCCTCTCTCTCTCTCTCTCTCTCTAAACTTCTACTCCCCTCCAACGGGAAGACCTGGGACAGAGATCAGATTTAACGTAAGTCAGCCTCATTATGTGAAGGTTCTGAAGTGGCATCAGGGCTAGAATCCTCGACTCGACGAAAATACGAGTAACACCAAACGCAACCCCGCGACCTTGACCACTGAGCTACCGCGGTCATCTTAGAAATAAGAAGTTATTAAAGAAGTAAAACTTTTTATCATTTACTATGTTTCAAAAGTTTTCACTCATACAAGGTGTGGCTATAAAATAACGAGACTGACGCTGTAAAACATTTTATCTGGATTTCATACATATTTACTTTTTATCACTTTCAATATACACTCCTCCTCTTTCCCTACAACGAAATCTTCCAATCTTCAATTTTCGAAAACAAAACTTCATGCGAATCTTCCATTGTTCGAAACAGTGCTACTAATCTTCTTAAGTCAGCTCCTTAAAGACGCGTGCCGCTTTCTCTTTCACAGCTTCAACGGACTAAAATCTTGTTCCTTTTAATGCAGATTTCACCATAGGAAACAGATAGAAGTGTCATGGCGCAAGATCCAGCAAATAAGGCGGATGGTCTAGCACTGAGATGCTGTCCTTGCCTAGAAACCTTTTGACAGACAATGAGGAATTAGTCGGCGCATTGTCTCGGTGGAGAACCCATGACTTGTCCTTCCACAATTCGGGTCGTTTTTTTCTTATTCTTTCACGAAATTCAACATGAATGAGAAGGTAGTAATGTTGATTAATATTTTGATCTTCAGGAACACAGAGAAGGTACACAATCCTATGAATATCGTGAAAAAAAATTATCATTGCTTTAAATTTTGTTTTGCTCATTCAAGCGTTTTGGTTATCTATCTGCAAAGATGGGCTCTTCTAGTGCATGGATTGGCGTTTCGTTTCAGGACCATAAGTAAAAACCAACGATTCTCACGCATTATTAATCTTTCCAACAAGTTTGGGTCATTTTCAAAGGCATTCAAAGTGGCAATACAAACACTTTTGCGAGCTTCTTGTTGTTCAAAAGTGAAAATTTTTGGCACCATTTTGGCACACACTTTTTACACGTTTAAATATTATGCAACATTTCCCGTGCGGATTCTTTGTCAATTCCTACAGTCTCAGCAATCGCATGAATACTTATCCGACCGTCACGTTGAACCAGATCACCGATTTTTTCGATATTGTCATCCGCTTTTGACGTGGAAGGGTGAGCAGGGTCTGAATCATCTTCAACGTCTTTGTCGTCTTGAAAACACTTAAACCACTCAAAAACACGTGTACGCGAAAAACATTCATTACCATACAATTCTTTCAATAAATTATAGATTTCAGTAGCAGTTTTTCCAAGTTTCCTCAGAAATTTATCAATTCGTTGCTCTATTGTTACACTTATCGTTTTTCCGGCGAAACAAATAAAATAACTCCAATGCAAACGAAAGCTACGGCTATACGCATTTGTTAACAGAAGCGAGAGACACTCCATTCGAAAGAGAAGGTTTCGTGCTAAACAGTTATCGATCGCTGGCGTTTGGCGCAGACGTACTTATGTGGCAGCAGCAACTTCGTTATTTAATGTCCACGCCTCGTAGATCAGTGGCTCATAAACTTTTTAGTCTTACGACATTTGCAATAAAATTAAATAACGTAAAACAAATTAAGTAATATTAGGTTAATAATAATAGTAATAAGAGTTGTTATATTTCATTACCTAGACCTCGAATTTAGCGCAAGTCAATATTTTAATGGGAAATGATAAGTGAAAAAATATCGCGTTATATTCGAGCTAATATCTTTAGTAATGTATGTAAACATTGGTTTTTTTAAAATGTTTTTAAAACGATTTTATGTATTTCACTTGGTGTGTGTATCAGTGTGACATTATTAACATTAATTAACAACATTAATTAAATTTAATTGGTGAAAATGCAGTTTAGTCCAACCACTTGGTGGGATTTCAAAAATTGGCACCAAACATGGCGATTTTCGGGAGGCTAAGCGTTAAGTCAGTAAAACGGACCAGGGTAGACACATTTGGCAAAATACCGCCAAATAATTCTTGTCACCAAGGGTGGTTGGGTTAAACTAAATTCCAACCATTTAATTTACGGGATGAATCAATTAATTTTAGTTAGTTTTAACGTTTTTATGTATTTCACTTGGTGTATGTCTAACTGTGTGTGTATCAGTGTGTCATCAAATTTTTGATCGTTGATTTAACCAACTTCCCATCAAGCTAGAGCTCTGAAATTTTGTAAGCCATTCTTACTTGCCTAACAATGCGATATTTAGATATTTGAGACCAGTTTTAACAAATATTTCAATAATTTTCTTAAATAAACTTTACCACCATATAAAAACGTTGGTTTTTATCTCGAATTATTTGTTATCTTTAGCTAGGGAAATATTTTAAAATGTTTATTTCTCTTCACTTTAAACTAAAATTAAAGTGTTTGATATTTTTAATATTATAATTATTTTCAAAATTATTGTTTAATTCACAAATCCTTTTTATTAGTTCGTCTTTATTTACTCTTTATTCTTATTAATTTCTTTATTTTTACTATTCTTGTATTTTTGCAAGAAAATTATTCCTTTTCTGTTTCATAACCTGTAAAGTCTTTTGATTACAGAATATTACATTCAGTCCATAAGAATAAAAAGCATTGTAAAAACTTACATAATGGTTTTCCCTCCATTCGAGACTCCAGAATTTTTCAAATTTATGTAAATAGAAATAACTTATCTCAGTTTTATGGTTATTTTTAAAATATTATTATTATTTGTATGAAATGTACGTTGACTGATTCAAATGTTTATATATTTAGATGTTTGTCTGACACATATTTCATTTTTCTCAATTTAATAAATAACTACATTTAAATGTTTTTTGAAAAAAATAAATTTAAAATTATGATTATATTGTTCATTCATTATTCTACTACAACTTCTATTAAATTTTTTATAAATTATTTTATTATTATGATCACAATTTTTCCACAACACCAATATAAGCTGTCTGCGCAATTTACCACACAAGCAACGCCTCTATGGAAAGTTCTTTCCTATTGGCTGAAAAGTATTATATAAATTTATTTGCTTTTAAAATCTCCCAAAGAATTATCATCGTGATTGAATGAACCACATGAATTGATTAAACCTAAACGACTGTCATTTAATTGCTTCATTTAACCTGTAACAAAATAATATTATCCAAGATGTATCTTATATATATATATATATATATATGCGCCCGAGATTCTGTGAATGGCAACATAGTGGCGCTCACTGTTACGGTTATAGTAACAGAAATTCGAAATTGTTGAATAGCAACACCTACTTTTCCCCGTCGCAAAATGTTCAGCGGTGCGAAAACCATATACAGTGTTGGAACGAAATTTATATTCCCAAAAACGGACGTGTTATGCACATACAATAAACAGTTCTTCAGGGCAAACGGTGGAATACTACATATAATAGAGACAAGATATCAATAACTATTGACAACACATATCGGATAAATGAATAAATTGATTTGGATCAAATATTTTCCCCATAACAGGTCAATTGAAAAGTCCCCGACCTAACATAGTAAAAAAAATCTAATCTAAAAAATCTAATCTATCTAAAAAATCTAATATCTAAAAAAGTATCACATTAAGATTAAATCTTTTCTTTTTAAAAACTGAATAACATATCAGTTGAAAAGTCCCTGGCCTACCATAGTAAAACACATTTTTTTTTGGCAAAATTAATTTTTTTTATTCAACATAATTCGCTTCAAGGGTGATACACTGATTATAGCGACCCTCCAACTTTTCGATACCATTTTTTTAGTACGATTTGTCCTTTGCTTCAAAATAGTCTCAGTTTCGGCGATCACTTCTTCATTCGACGAATCTTTCTTCTCAGCGAGCATTCTTTTGAGATCTGAGAACAGGAAATAGTTGCTGGGGGCCAGATCTGGAGAATACGGTGGATGAGGAAGCAATTCGAAGCCCAATTCATGGATTTTTGGTGTCGTTTTCGATGACTTTTGACATGGTGAATTGTCTTGGTGAAGCAGCACTTTCTTTTTCTTCAAATGTGGCCGTTTTTCGGCAATTTCGTCCTTCAAACGGTCCAATAACGCTATGTAATAGTCGTTGTAGAAGATCCTTCCTTTTTCAAGGTAGTCAATGAAAATTATTCCATGCGCATCCCAAAATACAGACGCCATAACCTTGCCAGTCGACTGTTGCGTTTTCCCACGCTTTGGAGCGGGTTCATCGTGTGCAGTCCACTCGGATGACTGTCGATTGGACTTCGGAGTGAAATGATGGAGCCATGTTTCATCCATTGTCACATATCGACGCAAAAACTCGGGTTTATTACGCTCGATCATCTTCAAACACTGCTCGGAATCATCAACTTGTCGTTGTTTTTTGTCAAAAGTGAGCTCGCGCGGCACCCACTTTGCACAGAGCTTTCTCATACTCAAATATTCGTGAATGATATGATGTACACGTTCAGTTGATATCTTTAGAGTGTCTGCTATTTCATTCAATTTCAATTTACGGTCATTCAAAATCATTTTGTGGATTTTTTTAATGTTTTCTTCGGTAACAACCTCTTTTGGGCGTTCACCGTCTTCGGTGCTCATTTCACCACGTCTAAACTTAGCATACCAATCCTTGATGGTTGATTTTCCTGGGGCAGTATCCGAAAACTTGGCATCAAGCCAAGTTTTTGCTTTAACTGTATTTTTTGCCTTCAAAAAGCAATATTTTATTAACATGCGAAATTCCTTTTTATCCATTTTTTTCACAATAACAAAAGTTGCTTCACTCAAAATGCTATAATTCGCAAGCTAATGATCTGACAGCTGTCAAATTTATACACGCATCTTTTGAGGGTTAGGGCTAACTTAGAAACATATGGATTTAATTCTAGTAGCGCCATCTATGTGTCAGGCCGGGGACTTTTCAATTGACCTGTTAAGTTACAGGCATTGTACGAGACAGACGATGGGCAATAAGGCTGAACATAACATGGTATGAGGGCTGTTTGAAATCTCATATTTTGTAGAATCTTTTAAATCAGGCAAGGTTTGTGAATTGCATATGTAAAATCTAGAATTGATATGTTCTCAAATCCAGAAATGCATAGGAGTCAGATCATGGAGGCCACAGAAACGGAAATGGCGTGAGATGATTGCGGTCACCAAAATGCTGTTCTAGGACCCTGTGAACAGACTTCGCTATATGTGGAGGTGCACCGTTTTGCATCCAAACGATGTCATTTAGTGTAATTACGCACGCACAGAAACTCACAACACAGGCAAGTGGACTGTATAACACACACTGAATTTTATTTACAAAAACATGCACTTTATAGGAAACAGGCGCGCCACCTATCGATGACATCATCAAAGAAAGGCGGGGCGTTAACATTCTCCCCCCTGTTGCCATGGTTACATGCAACAAATTTCACAATACATATAAACGAACTATAAATTAAAATGCATTAATATCAATTTACACAGAATAAAACTATAAATTCACTAAAATCTTTACTAATTTAAATTCACAGAAATTCATGAAATATACAATCTTAAGTTGGCACAGGTAGTAAACACACTCGAGAAATAGCTCGCTTATATTCTCCTTTTTCAGTCCTCACTTTCACAACTCGAACTAAATTATCATCACCTTTATAAAGCTCTAAAATCCTACCCAATGGCCATTTAAATGGAGGCATATTGTCCTCAATGAGAACTACCATATCTCCTATCCTAACGTTTTCTTTTAGAAATTGCCACTTATTGCGCTGTTGGAGTTCGTTCAAATAACCTCGATGCCATTTACTCCAAATAAGCTGCACAAATCTCGTAACTCGTTGCCATCTTTTTAGGATATTCTCATTTAGATCAACTAAGTTAGGCTCACTGATTGAATTAATAGGTCTACCTATTAAAAAGTGCGCAGGTGTTAAAGCATTTAAGTCATCAATATTGGTTGATAAGGGACATAAAGGTCTAGAATTCAAGATTCCTTCTATTTGGATGCACACGGTCAAGAATTCCTCATAGGTTAAGTTAGACTTTCCCACTACTCTCTTAAGGTGGTATTTAACCGATTTTACGGCAGCCTCCCACAAACCACCAAAGGAAGGTGCTCTTGGAGGAATGAACCTCCAATCAATTCCCTCACTCGATAAGAAACCAGCAAGATTCTCATCAGGTGTTTTAACCAGTGTTAGAAGTCTCTTAATTTCTCGATTTGCTCCCACAAAGGTTGAGCCATTATCGGAATACAACTTTGCACATTTACCTCTACGGCTAAAGAATCGCTTTAACGTCGCAATAAAGGCGTCAGATGAGAGATCTGTCACAATTTCAATATGAATTGATTTAGAGACAAAACATACAAATATGCAAATATACATTTTATGCAATACGCCTTTTCTCTGATTGCGATATCTAATCATAAATGGGCCACAAAAATCTACACCGGAGCAATTAAAGGGATAATCTGGAACTACTCTGTCCCGGGGTAAATTACCCATTAATTGAGTTGTGGCTATTGGTTTGGCTCTGAAACAAATGACACACTCATGCATTATTTTCCTACACAAGGACCTACCATGTAGGGGCCAGTACTTCTGTCTTACACAGTGTAGAAGGGAGGATGCACCAAGATGAAGATTTTTTTTATGGAAATACGTAATAATTATATTCGTCAATTTATGATTACTGGGCAAGATTGCTGGATATTTGGCGACATAAGGCAAATCTGAATTTCCGAGGCGTCCACCTACTCTCAATATACCATGCCTGTCCAGGAAAGGATTTAAATTTTTGATTTTACTATTTGGTAAGATAATCTTATGGTCATGGAGGTTTCGAATCTCAGCTGAAAAAATCTCTCTTTGAGCCATTCGGATCAATTTAGTTTCAGCCAGGTCTAATTCTGAGGCACTTAGAGAACCAGACAGTATCACAGATTGTTTCAAATTATTTAGAAATCTTAACACATAGCTAAAAATGCGAAGAATTTTTACATAATTATTACTCATACACAAGATATCAGATAAAAAGGACTGTTTACAATTTGCGAACACATTCACGCTATATACAGAAACTTCAGACTTCACTGCCTTGAATTCACTGGAGTACTCAAACTCGTTCAGCAGACCAGAGCTTGGCTGTACACTAAATAACTTACCCTGTTCAAGAAACGGTGGGCCTCTCCACCACAATTCTGATTCTGGAAGATCGTTAGGACGTAGTCCACGCGAAATAAGATCAGCAGGATTTAGATTCGATGGAACGTGACTCCAATTACACTTTTCCGTCAATCTTTGAATCTTTGATACTCGATTAGCCACAAAGGTTTTGAGTTTATTTGAAGGTGTTTTTAACCACGCTAAGGCAATCGTTGAATCCGTATGAAGCACAATATCACTAATCTCCAATTTTATACAGGAACGTATTTTCCGCACAAGCTGAGCGAGAAGAACACAGGCACAGAGCTCCAGTCGTGGTATTGAAATAACTCGAATAGGTGCAACACGCGACTTGCTTGCCAGAAGAGTCACCTTTACACGATCGGTCTGATAGAAACATTGCAAGTAAACGACAGCTCCGTAAGCCACTTCAGACGAATCTGCAAAACCCTGAAGGACGACTCTTAACCATGTATCGGTTAGAATAAATCTATTTATCTTCACCGTTTCAATACACTTAAAAGTGGTCACAAACTCCTTCCATTCTTTGGCAATTTGATCTGGTAGCACATCATCCCAATCCAGTTTTTGCTGCCATAGTCTCTGTAAAAGGACCTTTGCTCTAGTTAACACTGGACCCAAGAAACCCAGAGGGTCATAAAGCCTCGCTATGACACTCAGTACTTCACGCTTAGTAAACGATGATTTACTCAAAATTGAGACTTTAAACACAAAACAATCTTGCAACGGCTTCCAACTGATGCCTAACGTTTTCACAGATAAGTCGGACTCAGCTGAGAAGGAGTGCTCAACGTCGGACGACGATGAACTATTCAACAACTCAGGAGAGTTAGAAGACCACTTGTGAAGTACCATTCCGCAAGATTGCAGGGCATCTTGTAGTTCTGACTGTAGCCGACGGGCAGTCTCTATATCAGGCGCTCCACTAACGATATCGTCCATGTAGGTATCGTTCAGCAATGCTTCTGAGGCCAAAGGAAATCTAGTTTTCTCATCTTGAGCCAACTGCTGCAGGGTTCTAATAGCAAGAAAAGGAGCGTTGGACATTCCATAAGTTACTGTTTTCAAACGATAAGTTACGATCTCTTCCTCAGGTCCAACCTTCCACAGGATACGCTGAAGGTCTCTCTGACTCGCTTCTACAAGAATCTGCCTATACATCTTTTGTATATCTGTAGTGAAGGCAAACCTGTGTCTCCGAAATCGAGTAATAGTCTCAAAGACATCTTCCACCACGTCTCCTTTCATTAATATATCATTTAGACTAATGCCTGTTGTAGTAGGGGATGAAGCATTGAATACAACTCTCAGTTTTGTAGTCAGTTTATCAGGGCGAAAAATACCATGGTGGGGTATATAGTATTGTATGGGCGGTTCATTTGATTCAACAACCCTTTCCATATGACCCAACTCCTTATACTCACTCAAAAAATCCGTATACAAAGACAAATATTCCGAATCCCTAGACAAACGTTTCCACAACGAATTAAGTTGTCTCACAGCTTTATCTTTGGAATTTCCTAAACACGACGGATCCTTACTCAACGCCATTGATACTACATATCTACCATCTCTATTTCTCTTATGGGTATTCGCAAAATGTTCCTCACATAAAGAAGCCTCCGTGTTTTCCTTACACTCTACTTCAACGCTTTCGATTTCCCAAAATTGTTTCAAGGTTTTGTTTAAGTCATCGTCGAGAACCAACCCACAATGAACACGATCCTCCACCACCTGATCTACAATCCCACTAACAACGTAACCAAAGACAGTATTTTGCAATAGCAATTGCGAGTTTTCAACATATATCTTTCCCGGATTCAACAGCTCATAAAAGACCTCCGCTCCAATCAACATATCGATTTTGTCAGGAACATTAAACCCAGGATCAGCTAAAGACACATGCTCCGAAATATTAACATCCACAGTAACCACTTTATTTGGAATAAGATCGGCAATTTTATTGACTACCAGCATCAATAACTCCTTCTCAAAGCTTTTATCTCTGTTTGCCACCGAAGTCCTTACACAATTCTTCACCACCATACTAGCATCATTAATGCATGAAACCATGGTATTTATTTTCTCCAAATTAAGATGCAACCTCTCTGCGCACGATCTAGTACACAAACAAGATTGAGAACCACTATCAAGAAGACATCTCACCTCAACCCATTGCGAGAATTTGTTTTTAACAAATGCACGAATAGTGCTTAAAAGAACATTTTTTGCCTTTCCCTTCACAAGGCTAGTCGCTACCAATTGGGATTGCGAAACCGCTTCCGGAGTTTCCTCGCTCTGTTTTGGAATAAAAACAGATGCATCGAATTTCAACTGAGACGGGGGAATGCTAGAGTTTTCACGCGGGAAGTGAATCAAACTATGATGAGGCTTCGAGCAAAAACAATTTTGAACTGACCGACATTCACTCAATTTATGAGGCATAAAACAACGAAAACACAGATTATTTCGCTTAATCACCTCCGCTCTTTCCCAGACTGAAAGTCGCCTAAATTGTGGACATTTAGAAAGGGAGTGTGATAATCGCTTACAAAGAACACAAGTTGTATTTTTAGTTTCCGACAAGAAGACCTTGGATACATTTGTATTTGTTTTCCAACTTGGAGTTCTTTGCCATTTATTTCCTACCACTCGTTTGGATTCACCCACGGCATTTCTATTTACTAATTCATTCGAATTCCCACCTCTAGATGATAAATAAATGTCACACTCTCGTCCAAGCTGCTTAGGTTTGAAAAAGCCTTCACCCTCTTTAATTCCAATATGCTTCCTTAATTCATGATCTAGAGTTTCAAAAAGTCTATCCGAAACTATAAGATCACACAGAGATTTAAAATCTGTTACTTTGCGCAATTGACAGTAATAGTCGAAGGAAGCACACAAACGAGAAGCAAATTGAACATAATTTTCCGATGGTTGTTTTTGAGCTCTTTTAAAATTATTAAGACACTCTTGTGGTGTGGGCTGAAATTCCCTTAACACTAATTCTTTTATTTTTTTATAATCGCTCAAGTCCTCCTGATCAACATAAGTAAGCAAGTTATTTACTTTTTCTCCTAGAATATTTAACAGAATCTCTGCTTTTAATTCATTAGGTACAGATTTATTTTCGAATGCCCTTTCCAAAGAATGAAAAAACAAGTTATACGATTCCGATTTAACAGGGACAGGAATTGTCAAAACTTTCACACTTCGAATTAGATATTCTAAGTTATCGGTTAGGGAACTAGATTCTTTTGTTTCAGAAACTTGGGATATATCGACTAAACCCTTCTTTGCATTTATAAGCTCTAGCTCTTTTTCAAATTGGGATAATTTTAATTTCTGCAATTCTATTTCATCCCTCTTTTCCTCTTGAATATTTGACATGAGTTCACGTACAAAGTCAATATCGTCCCTATACAAATCACTTGATTCAATTAGGTTTTTCAGTTGAATCACCTTAGCCTCAGCAGGAATCTCCAGACCCATTTCCTCCGCCAACCTTATGAGCTCAGTCTTCTTATAGTTTAATTTTAAAGCCATTACTATTCACAAAAATTAAACTACACAAACAGCTAAACAGAAAACCCAACTTCACAATCAAATTTCGAACCCAAGTAAACCAAAATCACTGACAAACGCAACCATTAAACAAGGAATAATTCAAAGGCAGACAACACAATACACTGCAATATTAATAACAACAAATTCACACTA
>BMAW01020412.1:1116054-1179704 GCA_019974015.1 Nephila pilipes
TAATTTTTTCAATTGTATTGATTCGTTAATAATATTGATTGACCACTATTAAATAACATTAATAATTTATTTGTAAACAAATTAAAATATATGCATTACCATGCCTTGTTGATAGTTCTGTAAAATAGCTGATATATACATTCACAATTTCATTTTGCTCATTTTCATTCCTCAATCCTGAAGTGCATGAAAGCAATTTGTAAATAATATTTCAAAGACTGTATCAAAGTCATGTCATCAGTAGGAGTAATATAGAAAATGTCGAATTATCTATATATATATAATCTTTCTTTGATCACTTGAAATTTTATATTTGTTTGAAAATTGATTTGCAAAAACTACCCTCACATATTTGTTGCTCATGAACGTTTTTTGGCTTAAGAATTTAAATCTAGAAACAAAATTACAACTGAAAAAATTGATGTTGGATTCTTATCATAGTTCTACATAACAATATATAAATTTAAAACCCACGCAAACAAAAAAAAATTATTTGCCATGTCATTTAATGTTTTGATTACCTTATTTAAAATTATTTATATTGTTTGTAAAGAAGAAGGAATTTTTAGGTATGACTTTTTTGGGTAAAACTCTAATCTAAATTTTAATTTTTTTATTTAGACACTCCTGTAAGATCCGGTTGTGTGTTTGGGTCCAATACATATCCGCATGTTACGGAGGAGGGAAATTTGTAATGATTTCACTTACATTTAATTTTTTTTAAAAAATTTTCTATACTTTTAACATTTCTGGGGGGGGGAGTATATCTTATTTTCTGATACAAATCCTTTTGAGCTCAATTTATGTGAACATGGGCTATAAATCAATTCGAATCCGCTAAGCCCTCCCTCTCCTAACATCCACACCATACCAACAGGAAGACATTGTAAACCTCGACAGATTTAACGTGCATCAGCTCCGACTATACGGCGGGTCTTTTGTGGCATAAGGGCTTGAACCTACGACTCGACTAAAGCCACCGGCCCTGAGTCTGCGAAAATGACCACTAGGTTTCCGCGGCCATGCTTAGGACAAGAAAATGTGTGTTGAACTAGTTTTGTGAAACCAAATATTCCTATTCAGGAAATAACTTTATAACACCCCTGTGTATGTGTGTTTGATTCATCACAAGTATCCAAACACATCGAAAAAACTGGTGTCTTCAAATAAATTGATGTTGTATGCGAAAATTGTTTCCCTACAATTTTTTTTCCCATTGTCAAAATCCTGTCATCACAATAATTACAATTACTCACACCCTATGCTATAGAACAGAGGTATTCAACCTTTTAAATTGGGAAGAACCTTTGATCTTACCATTTTCTTGAAAGAGCCTCTTGATCAAAGAGACGAAAAAATAGGATATTAAAGCTTTATCCTACTTAAATTTACAAAATTGTTAATGCATCTCTATTTCAGCACATTAGAAATATTTAATAACATAACTATTTTATCACTTAATAACATAATGAATGATGAAGCAACAGCATGATTTTTTCGGGGTTTCTTCTAAAATATATTCGAAGAATAATAAACTAAAGCAAATATATATATATATATATATATATATATATAAACCACAACAAATTAATTAAAAAAAAATTATTAACTTGGCATTGATTTTCTTTTATTGTAAAGTATTTTTACGCCAGGAATAATTGATGAAATCTGCAACCTAATTCATCTTCAGCGTCCAATCTTTTTCTGTATTTTGTTTTTGTTGCAGCATACAAAGAGAATGCTTCTACCTGCTTCTTCACATATATAGGTTGAAACATACGACATAAGACGTTTCAATGCTCGTTTGGAAATTTCAGGATATTCTTTTCTAATATCAATCCAAAAAAAAGCACAATATTAATTTGACTAAATTTTAGTTTCAATGGACTAAATTCACAGACAACTGGCGCTACATCAAAATCACGTGATACAAATACAAATCGACGTGGTCTGATAAAACATAGGATTGCTCCATTTATTAGTTGTTTACATCTTTGTGTATTAACTTTATTTCATGTAATATATTTAGAATAATCCTATTTTTTACTTAGTTCCAATATAAATGGGTATTAGGTAGGAGATTTCTGAGTATTTTTAGTGTAAATTTTGCTTTATTGTAGTTTATTTCGTAAGTTTAAATCCAGAATCGTAAGTCTCGTAATAGTGTATTCTTGTTTATTTGTGTAGTTAAGATTTAGAGACGGAAACGTCTTAATAATTAATTTTAGGGCTTATTTGTACATTTAGAGTTAGTTTTTCGTAATTTGATCCTATACATTTGCACAAAGATGGCTTACAGTATCGAAAGTAGACCGTTGAATCTGAAGGCATTCTCTGTGATACATATTTACAAATAGAGCAAAAAGTTTTCAACAAGCAGAAAATAGAAGTATTTTATGACGAAATTACGAAAAGGTCTCAAACTCTATCAAGATAAATTTGTCAGCTTCATTTCATTTTCCGAGCCTGAGTTTCAGGGGGACGGTTACTTCACAGTACGTGCGTAAGTCCGTGATGAGATGAAAACACATGTGGTATATAATTCATCTGCAGATATATTACCAACTTGTGAGTTAAGTTTTAAATTATCATCTGATATCTATTAATGTTGAAATTGTTAACATATAGTATTTGTGAATGTTTTCCTTTATATATTAACTTTTTTTTTTACTTATTACAAGCTCATGCATTGATTGTTACATTTCAAAAGTAAAGTAACATTAGATTAAAATTTGTATAGTTAGTAATATAGCTCTAACAGTATATAATTATTTACTTTTTGTATTTTTATTTTATTTCATAGTTTCTTTTTCTTAATTGAGTATTTTCAAATCTAATATATTTAATTATGATTAATTTTAGAATTTATATAATAAAGAAATTTTGCTTTCTTTTTATTGTAGATTTTAAATGCAGGATGGACTTTCCCTACTTGGAAAGCTCCTGCCTTTTGTAAGCATACATTTGCACTATTGTATGCAACTGATGATTACATGCGGAAGGAAATGTATTCTGCTTCAACAGAAAGGTTGCAAACTTGGCACCAGCCAAAGCCAACTAAAAAAGACCCGACAGTGGCTAGTCAGTTATTTAAGTGTAAATGCACATGTTCCGACCAGCCATTCATTGTGAATAGATTTCTGGCGGCGAAATGTAAAACGAGTCAGTGTTCGTTGTGCTGCGAAAGAGTACGGTCGCATGTAGAGTGACTGGAGTTATGCTAAGGTGTTGAGAAATAAAAATGTAAAAATAGACATTTGGAATTTATTTGCGAGTGAAAGAAATCAACGGTCCGTCGAATCGAGAGAGTGTGCGTGGGTGTGAACAGCACAAAAGCATTGATACTAGAGAGCAATAACTTTGCCTTTGAAAAGTGACGGGTATATTTGCAACCCCATTCACTGAATCAAGCAGAAACTTACACAATATTTGGTTTGATAAAAACATTTCAATGCCTGCTGTAATTCGCAGCGCTAAAATTGCTGTTGATATGATGCTATATATGCATATTTTGGAACCATTCTCTTACCATCAGCATTTCTTTAAAAATATTGAAGAACTGAGGAGGAATACAGAGCAAAGAACTGTTGAACAAAATTGCAATGAGTGGTGACAAAAGAGGAAGCTGTGTATTACGGCAAGTGATGCAAAGTCCATTTTCACTCGAGTGGTTAATTTTGAAGCATTAGCCACTCAAATTTTAAAACAAAAAATAGCTCAATCCAGTTCATACCGGCTGTGAAATATTGACTTGAAACGGGGGACAGAGTATGGTCCATGGTGCAGCATAGGTATCCACAGAGTATAGTTCGAAAAACTGGTCTAGTCTTCATCCATTAAATCACTATATTGCTGCCTCTCCTGATGAATTGATTAGATCTGGTGAGAACTATATGCTGTTGGAAATCAAAAGTATTTTTAAACCAGATGGTAGTTCTCTAGAAGAACTCGTCAGTAAAAGGTCTGACTTTTGTTTATCCTATACTGATAGTTTCATTTCCTTAAAAAAATCATAAATATTCTTTCCAAATTTAATGCCAGTTAGCTGTTACAAACACTCAGCAATGCTCGTTTGTAATATTTTGCAATAATAAATCAACCGAAGAAAAAATATATTCAGAAATTATCAGTTTTAATTGTCATTTATGGGAGGAATGCTTAGGAAAGTTCAGGAAATTGTTCTTCAATTTTTACCGTCCTCTAGTAATGGTTTAGAAAATTTTAACATTCATCATAAAAGTTATTTTTCAAAATATATTGAAATATTCTTATTTTAAATTAATCTGTTTAAAAATATGAAAAATTAATGTATCTTAAAATCACATTAAAATATTTTTCTTAATGGAAATGAAACCATTGGGAAGGGTAACAATTGTCAAACAATCTGATAAGGGCATGGAAAAAATTGATATACTTGTTCAATTTGTTTTTAACATGTGTTTAAATTGTGTGGTAATCTTTGTTGGTTTATACATAGAGAATTTTCAAATTTCATTGAATAATTAATGCAAAGCATTGAAATAATGTTAAAAAATTACATATTTGAAATGTCATATTGTAATATCTTCAATAATAGGAACATACATTTCTAATGTGTCACATTCTCTCGTCAATCGTACCAGTCGTATTTTGTCTTGTATTCGTATGTTTAACAATGCATTTGTGAAATGTTTCCCAACATCACAAAGTAACTTTAATTTTCTAATATTTGAAAAATGTTTCTCTGCTACTGTTCTTTAAAATTTAATTCAAAAAAATTGTTTGAGGAATTTTTAATATTTTAGAGTATTTGTTTTTAACATGTTTATTTTCTTATACTTATATCTTAAAAATGTGAGTAATTATTTCTGTACAGATTATATTTATAATATTACATAGTTTTAAAATTTGAATAAAGGATAATTGTAAGCTATGTTTTAGCATTTATTTTATAGAATAACACCATAGTATTTAAAAATAGTGTTGTTGAACTTTAAGATTTTTGGGCCACTTTGCTACATTTTTTTAGATGACTCTATTTTGGAACCAAATGTTCACAGCCTGTTTGAAACTGATATGACTTGGTGGAAGGAATCACATCTTGTTTGTGTTTTAATTTTAAAAAATTGGATTTTAATGTAATATTTAAAATTTTAACCTTAATATCTCCCTTAACCCTTATGTATTTCTAGACGCTTCTTCTACGAACTAACTACAGAAGTTCTCTTATCCAAACCTAGCCTGTTTTTGCCCACAGCAATGGAATCGACGCTTTCCCTATCAATCCTGGGAAAATTACTTTCATTGAATCCCACCATAATCAAGAGCATTTTAACTACGGATGCCCATTTAATTTTTCTCCCGCAAAAAGAAGAAAGCTAAACAGTGCAATTGAATAGCTGAATCATCCTCTTTCTCCCCTCTCCACCACCTTTACACTTTAAAATAACTTTCTCTTCCATTTCAACCCCCCTCCCCTTTGAAATCCTTTCCTCAAAATAGTCTAAGTGTAAAGCTAAAAATGATCTTAAAGGGACCACAACAGACTGACCACATATTTTGGGGAAATGATATTGTTGGTCTGCGTTCATTTAACATTTATTGGCGCCATCCAGACACACTACAGTGAAATTTTACGGGGGATAATTCAGCTTGAAGTCTTTTAAAAAAATGATGCTCCTTGGCAGTTTGGGTCGGAGGGGGTAAGCAAATCAATCTCTTTTAGAAAAGACATGACTTCGGCAAAAGGGGTGTTTAAAGTGACCAGATGCGAACATTCCAGAAGTATTTAACTTTTCCTGATTTTTACACCCGATCTCGCTGAAAATCTATTGAGGATCTAAATTTTGGTTCATACATTTGCCCAGAAATAAATTAAAATTAATAGTATATAATATTAAAAATAATAAAATAATTTAAAAATACAAAGATATAATTGAAGGGATTTTGTAGGAATTACCCAAACATGAAATAAATCGACAATGAATGTAATCTTCAATAAAGTCACCCCCTTCCATCTTCTTGGTACCTCATGTTCTTTTTTTAATGTTAAGCTATAACTCTTAAAAACATACCAACACTGCCAATAAATTTTATCATTAGTCATTTCATTTATATTGGCGAAAACAGTTTGATAAATGAAACTGATGTCTAAGCTCACCAAATGGAGGACTTGGTATTAAAAATAAAGCCATTATTTGTGCAATTAATTAATAAAATATGCAAAATGATATTTTTAAAAATCGCCTCTGTAAAATCTATAAAAATATAACGATAATAATGATTGATATCGTACAAATAGTATTTGTTTATTTTTAACTATTATTCTTTTTCTAATGTTTAATGCATGTCCTTTTTCGGAAATGAAGTGAAAACAAACTTCTATAAGCACTTTTTTTTGTTGTTACTGTACTCAAATATATGGAATTTTGGTTTGGTTTTATAAACGTCGCACGAAGCAACACGAGGGCTATTGGCAATGGACCTCGGTCAAGTGACGAGGACGAAACCTGAACTGGCACCTCCTCTCCTAGCTCCCACACTAAGCAAACGGGAGGACTTTGAGCCCCGACAGATTTAATGTGCATTAGCCCAGCTACACGGTGGGTCTTTAGTAGCATCAAGGCTTGAACCTGAAACTCGACGAAAACCACCAACCGCGAATCCACGTCCTTAAGTATATAGGAGGGGGATCAGATTTGTTTATTAAATAATCCTACTTTCGATAAAATTCAAAACTATTTACTGATTTTCTAAAAGCATTTTATTTAGGCTCTTAAATGCCATTTTGGCGTAAAAAGCATTAAATATTTGAAAATCTCGGAAAACCTGATTACAAAACACAATAAAAATATAGGGTTTAATTAATTTCTCCCAATTTGACAAATAATTTCCTACAAATCGTTTTAATTAGAATATTTCGAATTTGTCTCAGTAGTGATAAAGTGTTTTGCCTCTTACATTAAATGTGTACAATTACATTAATCTTTTCGATATTAGAATAACAGTAATTGATTTAAAACACTTGGTTTATTTTTTATCATCTTAACAATAAATTCTTCCCTATTTATACTTTACTCAGAATGTAAATTATAGTTTTGAAATATGAAAAAAAATCAAGCTATTGATCTTGTGACTTCTTAAAACAAATTTTTGCTCCTTTTAATCAAACATATCATTTCTTTTATCAGACTTTGTAGGAACTTTACATTAATCGTATAGGAGAATATTTTAAGGAAAAAACTGAGAAAAAGTCTAAAGAAACAATAGTTAAGGAGAAAAATTTAAATTTTAATTACATCACAGCTGCGAAGCACTTTCTGAAGTATTAATAACTGTAAAAGAATTAGAAAATAAATTATATTTTTGAGACCAAAAACACACTTTAAATTAATATGAGTGTTTAATTGTAATTGCACTTTGCTTCAATTATCTACTTTTTAAGTATGTGACTTTAGAAAAATCAGCCACATTTTGTCTTTAAATTGTACACATGCAACTATGTTATTTCCCATTCAATTGTAAACAATTTTGGGTATGCGGTTTTCGGCTAATGTTGAAGAATATGGCTCAAAGTTCGGACACATTTTCAGGTAGAAGAAATGTTTCAATACTAATATAAATTACTATAGATATAACGAATATAATTATTTATTAATTAGTTTTTAGAATTTTGATTTTTTTAAAAAATATGCAATTTTTTGTCTTTATGTGAAATGGATATTCAATTTTCTGTGTTAAAGTATAGGAGACGAAATGTTCGAACACATTCTCTACGAGAAAAAATGTATTGATTCAATCAGAACTGAATCAGTTAGAAGTATACACTTCTGTCTATCTAATAGAGTAACCAGAGTATAGTTTGATTTCGTTATTAATCAATTTTTTAAGGTTTCAAATGAATTTTTATTAATTATTGGCTTACTTCGGACTATCTGCAACAGATGACGCCAGCATATTTTTTCTGTAGAAAGTACTCTTGGCGAGGAATGCTTATTTTTGACGAACATTTACAATTACTTTCTGAAATGAAATCATAGGAACTTGTAAATTGTAACTAATGGTAAATAATGGAGAAAGCTTTATGATTCACAGAAGCAAACCCGAAGCTAACGAACTAACCACTAATGAACTCTCCGGTTTGGGAATATTTTGTGCGTGTTCATAAAAAGTTATTTGTGTGCAATGGTAAATTTGTGCTATTGAAAAGATGTTTAAAAAATAAGATTTGAATCAGTGAAGTGAAAGGAGAGAAGAGAGAATATGAATTAAATTAAAATTGAGCTTTTTTGAAATCAATTAAAATTTACTGAAATTTCTTTATAACCTTTGAAAAATATAACAAAATACAAATTGCTATTTCGTGAAGCATAAAATGTGAAATTTTAATTTAGTCACTAAGATGCACTGAATTAGTTTGTTTATTCCAACAAAAGTTATTTTTTATTTAACTTAGCTTCTTTTATTTATCTATTATTATTTTTCAAATTGAATTAAGCATCTCACAAAATTTAAGTATTAAAGAATTAAGTAAGAAGTATTAAAGTATTAAGTATTATTAAGTAAAGCCAATGAAAAAGTTATTAGTAAAATACTCTTACTTAAATTCTCCAAAGTTAAGTAACTCTTACTCCAAATAATTTACATTGCGTACAATGCATTGTTTTCATATTTCAACTTATATTGTAATGTGTTGTAGAATCACGAGATGAAATTTCTAACTGTTCAAAAATATACAATGTACTCGTATGAAAACGCACAAAAACATTTCTTCAATCAACTGTGATTTTTTTCTTTGAGAATATTGGCATATATAGAAGAATGAAAAACAAATAAATAAATAATGGTAGCAGTACTGATATGGACAATGTCAACAGTGATTTAGTTTCAGATTCAAATAAATTTCAATTTGAATAAGAAATGATGATAGCCTATCCAAATGTTGGCAAGATGTCAAGAATTCTTCAAATGGTTTTATGATTGAGAATAAGTTCCTGTATCATAAAGATAAGATTTTAGATGAACCCATCTGCCAATACCATAATCGTCGCAAAAAGTATAAAAGTTTCGAAATAGGTGATAAAGTTATTGTTCTTTCACCTAATAGTACACACAAAATGTACGCGAGATGGACAACTCCTTGCATTATCGTAGAAAAGCGAAATGCACATAGTTATCTGGTTCAAATGCCTGACATTAATGCAAAACATATCCATACGAACAAAATTAGAAAACTTAATATTCAAACTAACAACATCGGAGTCATTTATGAGAGCGATATTGACTTTGGTGATATCGAAAACACACCTGGAACAAAACATACTCCATCAGACGAAACTTATATTAAGGAACACTTGAATTCTTCTCATCTGAATTCTGATCAAAAACAAGCTGTTATTGATTTATTAATTAAGAACCAAGTAATAATATCTGAAACCCCCAAAATAGCAAGAATTGGTGAACATTCAATCAAATTGACAGAAAATAGTATACCTAAACTGCAACGACCCTATCGAATTCCTGAAATTTTAAAAGAAGCAGACAGACAAATAGATGATCTCTTAACTTTAGGTTTAATTGAATTCTCTGAAAGTGAATATGGTCACTCAGTAGTATGTGTGTCAAAGAAAGACGGTACAATAAAATTATGCGTACATTTCCGTTAGTTGAATTCTCAGACAAAATCAGATGTTTTTCCTATGCCGAACTCTATTGATTTGATTTATCGAGTAGCAACTTCCACATTCATAACCTTGTTCGATCTTTTGAAGGGATATTGGCAAATCAGAATGAGTTCTGAATAAAAACAGCTAACTTCATTCGTCACTCATAGAGGACAATACTTATTCAGAGTTATGCCTTTTGGTATGAAGAACGCAGCCGCTACAATCCAATGTACCATTAATCAACTTTTAACCCACATAGAGCGTATGCCAAAGCGTACATTGACGACATAGTAATATTTTCAAGTAGCTGGAAAGATCATTTAATACATATTGAAGTTGTTTTATGTGGCTTAAATAAAGCTAATTTCACCATCAAACTTCAAAAGTGCAGTTTTGGTGACCCTCAAGTGAAACTTCTTGGACAAGTTGTATAGGTTCTGGCAACCATTCACCAGATCCTGAAAAAGTACTTACAATCTAGAATCTTTTTCCTCCCAAGATTAAGAAAGATGTAAGAGGTCTCCTAGACTTTCTGTCATACTACCGATCCTATGTGTCGGAATTTGCTGAAATAAAGCTTCCTTTGATAGAACTTACAAGAAATAAAGCTCCGTGTGACATCAACAGAACTATGAAGCATGAGGACTCCTTTGGGAAACTTGAGAAAGCTAATTGTGAAGCTCCCGATTGTATTACACCAAATTTCCGAGCCCCATTTACCATCTTCACAGACGCATCTATATATGCTGTAGGCGCCTGTCTTGCTCAAGTTGATGAAAACGGAAATGAAAGGCCTGTTGCTTTCGCAAGTAAAAAGTTATCGAAGTCCCAAGAAAAATATGCTACCATAGAGAAAGAAACTTACGCCATCATCTTTGCGTTGAGAAAATTTGAAACTTATATTTACGGATCACAAGTTCAAACAGTTAACGACCACAACACTTTAACATACCTGAAGCAATCAACGTCAGTCTCAGCTATCAGTGGGGAAATTCACTTGAACGCTAATGCATTGAGTCGACTACAAGCAACTCACTGGACAGATACCTGAACTACAATGAACTCTTTACATGAAGATTTCAAAAATACTCAATATTTCTTCGTGCTTGAATTTGTGTATTATTAATGTTTTCTTTTTTTTTTTTTTTAGATGCAATTTTTGTGAATTCCCTACTACATGTAATTTTTCTTTGTGTTACCCTCTTGAAAGGGGAGGTGTGAGGCACTGGCGCCCTCTAGTTGTGTAGAGTTCATCAGCGCCTAGTCAGAAACGACGTAACCCCCGAAGGCGAAGCGTGCTATGATGAGCATTAAGATCGCGGAAGGACTAAAGTCCATTCGATGTTGAATTTCTGTGTTTTGTGTGTGTATCATATTTGTAAAGTGTCGTCCTGTAATAAAAATTATTAGAAATGAATGCTCGTAATTAAATAACACCATAAAGGAACCCGTTTATACATTGCCGCTTATAATATAACTAGCTGATACCCGCCCGCTGCGCTGGGCAGACGATATTATATTTTGGAACCTATACGTAAGATATCAAGAAATTTTTCAATTTTTCAATTTAATTATAATCTGAATTTAAAAATTTTAGAAATTGATTGTCTGTAATAATGGTTATCCATGACTTTCAAACATATGAGAAAAGTATTTAAGTGTTAATAGTTCATTAATGAAAATGTAATTTAGTCCGTAAATCTGTCGTTGAACAGAATTCCGCATCACCGATGAGGTAGTGTGTAGTGCGATGTGTTCCCATTATTCTACATGGCGGATCCCCAGTAGGCCAAAACCATGTAAAAATTGCCAACATAAAAATAAAAATACATTTTTATATATATTTTTTTAATTTTTTAAACCTGTTGAAACAATTTTTTTGTGTATTACATTTCTATTGTCTTTGAATGCAGGGCAATTTTTGAGAGTGACAACTACATTTTTATTTTTTATTATATCAATTTATTTATCTTAATTATTACATTCATTATTATTTTATCTTATTCTAATTTTAGAAATAGTTAAATATTAGGAAAATATGAAATAATATGCCTACATTTCCAAAACATCTCTGTAGACAACATTCTTCGTTCGTTTTTCTGGTTGAAGGTTGATTATATTTTCACGTGAACTAACTCTTGAACATGCCATATAAAATTGACCATGTGAAAAACAAACTTTGTAAATCTACACCAGCTAATTTTAAACTCTGCTCTTGTGCTTTATTGATAGTCATCGCAAAGCAAAGTCTAACTGGAAACTGCAAACGCTTAAATTCAAAATGATAATCTGATGGAATTAATGGTATTCTTGGAATGAATATATTTTCACCCTCATACTTTCCTGTACAAATAGTCGCTTCTATAACGTTTTTTTTTTTTTAGAGTTTTCATTTTGAGTCTGGTGCCGTTACATAATTTAGGAGGATTTAAATTACGCAACAACATCATTGACGTACCAATCTTTAGGTAGCCTAGTGGGCAAGGTTTCGGATTCGTGGCCGGCGGTTTTCGTTCAGTCGCGGGTACGATCCTTGGCCGCCAAAGACCCACCGTGTAGCCGGGGTGGATGCACGTTAAATCTGTCGGGGCCCAAAGTCCTCCCGTTAGTGTGGTGTGGATGTTAGGAGAGAGGGGGGTACCAGCTCAGTTGTCGTCCTCGTCACTTGACCGTGGTTCAAAATAATTATAGAAAGAAAATATTCTGAAAACTGATCCTTATGGTTAAGAAGACTATTCAAAGGTTCAGGGTAGGATCTAATAGCAGGAATTTCGACTTGATCACCGCTGCAGCACATTCCTGGAGGTTCTTCTATTAATTTTAAAGGATGGCACCACAAACAGGACAAACGTTTTCCGATACTGGCGATTTTATCATTTGAATAGTCAATATCTGTTATATATATTTAAAACCAAAGCTTTAAAAGTCCAAGACACTAATTTAACTTTTGATCTTTTTTCATTGCATTTAATTACAGAAGCCTGATTCACAGAGGGGTTATTAGAAAAGTATTTTCGTATTGCTGCTCTATGTACTTCAGGATGGCTTTTAGTATATTTTGAAGTAGCTTCTCTATGTATTTCAAGATGACTTTGAGTATACTTTCAACAGCCTGTCTTACTTGTTCATATCTAATTGAATTTGTGAATATTTTTCCTCTTTTTTTTTTACCTTTATTTAATTGAAGAGGTATTATATCATTAATAATCTATTCACTTGCACTTGATAAATTAATGTTAGATATTGATTGAGTCTTTGAAAGTAGCATAGATACATTTTCTTGAGGATGAAACACTAAAGATGACACATTTTCTTCATTTTGTTTCACATTATCATCGCCAAGATTAACTTTACTTTTATTTGTTAATCCAACTATTTCAATATAAACATCTAAATGTCCACTATTATAGTTTCCCGTAAAACGTAATATTTTTTTCTCTGAATTGTTTCACCAACAGATGCTATAAGGCAGACGCCTTAATACACTTCGAACTGATAGGGAAATAGCTTTGCCACCGCCATAATTTCGCAAATAGATCCATACGTGTTTGGTTTACGCCTTTCGGTAAAATATAAATCGTTAGTATTATAAGCAGCGCCAGATAGCATTTGAGTGTAGCATTTAAACCGATACCAGTTGTTAAACATGTGAGAAACGATAATATTTCTCATTTTATACGCCATCGATATGTCACCGAACACCAGCAAAGACACAGACGAAAATAAACTTGCTCCGTCGCCAAGAATTTTAAAAACTTTGAAAGGAGTAGGTATTCTATCTATCCAAATATATTCAACATCCATTATTAAAAACTATAACTGAATAGTAAATAAGAAAAATCAATTTGTATTAACCTACAATGAAATACTTTTCAAGTTAAAAAATATAATTAATTTTTTAAAATCAAATTATTTAAAAATTCAACAAAAAATACTTACAAAAAGATAAAGTATAATAAAAATTTTTTTAGCAAAAAGTCACCCGTATTACGTTATCCTTTTTGCAAAGGGATAACTCTATTACGCTAGCAACATATCTAAAACTGCACTTGAATACACAGAATAGCTCTTAAAAAATCATATCATTAAAAATAATTCTGTATTCTGAAAACGATAAAATATCCAGCCATTTTAAAAAAAACAAAAACGTTTATTTCCTAGAAACCAAAAACTAAAAATTGCCAAAATACAAAAACAAAACTTTTGCATAATGTTTACATTAGGTTACAGTTAATGCGTACATCGCAATAAATATTTTGACAGCTACTTATTTTTTTTTATCAATGACATGAATAAAATACCGTTATTATTCATTTGTTAAAAGCCAACTTCAATATCTTCGTAAGATTGCGTTTAGATTTACAAATGTAATTTAACAATCATTATTAATAATAAAATACTTTTCTCTTGAATTTAAGACTTACGTCTAGGTTCCACAACAATAAAAAATTATCTTTTGCTGAGCAAAGCAGGCGGAAGTCAGCTGGGGTTACCATAGTATAGCTCTTTAAAATTCACAATGCAAGGTCATTGAAATGCTTCGACTTGACGGTGGAAGATATTTGGTGATAAATCCATCCTCCATCAGCGCATCAATATTAAATTATTTGGAATTTCTTTTTCGCACGCGCAAATCTCGCCAAGTAAACTGAATTGGTAGCAATACACAGTATACATATATAAAAAATATATTCCATTTGGCTTCGGTCATGTCATTTTTAGCGATAAAGTCGCCAAAAATAACATAACCAATGGATAAGAAGAGATTAACGGATGAAAATTACATTTAGGATTAGAATTCCGTAAAATCCGTTCTTAGTGAGCGTCTACATCGCAAAATGAGTAACTGTACCAAATTTCAAGTCAATCGGTTGTATAGTTTTAGAGATATCGTGATGAGTCAGACAGTGGTATTTCGCTTATATATATATATAGATGAGTAATACGGGTAAAGAAACTCTGTCAAGGTAATAAATACACTTATGTTATATGTGCTAAACATCCTATTTAGTAAAACCGTTCCACAATACATCAAACTTTGATATATATATAGAAATGAAAAAAGAGATATAATTTAATATATAGAAATGAAAAAAATAAGAAAGATAAAAAAAAATTAATATTTTATTACAAATATTCTGAAATAAGTTTATAACTGTTTAAGTGTAAGACTTATAACTAGATACGATACAATTGAAAAGCGTTTGAACTTTTTTGTAATAAATCACACTATAATACAACCTCTGACAATAAAGTTCAGTGAATAGTCCTGTAACATTAATGTAGATGAAATATTAACGAAAGTTACCGTATTGTCCTTCGAAATAATCACCTCCCATAACTATGCACCGCTGAAATCTGCTATACATGTCCTGGAAATTTTGCAAGAAGTCTTCTTTTCGGATAGAGTTCAAAAGTCTCGTCACATTTCGTTGAATGTCAGGAATATCGTCAAATCTCTTTCCTTTCAAAGCGAGTTTGAGCCGGAGAAATAGGAAGAAGTCTGTAGAATTGAGATCTGGCTTGTATGGTAGATGTTCAATTTGCCCCCCCCCCTTTTTTTTTTCTGCCAGGAACTGTTTGACGATATTGGATGTGTGATGGTGATCATTGTCGTGAAAAAAAAATGAACCTTGTTGTGCGAACTAGAGTCGTGCCCTGCGTAGACGTTTCATGAAACGGGTCAAAATTTCAATGTACCTTGCAGCATTCATCGTCGTTCCCTCAAGTAGAAATTCCTTGTGGATAATACCTTGACTATCAAAAAAGGTGATGAGTCTCGTTTTGATGCATTATTTGTCTGCTCTGACCTTTTCCCGACGAGGTGATGCAGAAGAACGCCATTCCATGCTTTGCCATTTCGTTTCAGGGTCGTACCTAAAAAAACCAGGACTCATCCCCAGTGACAATACAGTTCAAGAAATTTGATGTCGCATCCGCCGTTTCGACAAAATCTTGTGAAGCTTCTGATCGTCAGTCAAGTGATGTGGCACAAGACGACAGCATTTTTTTCTCATGCCTGAATTCTAGTTAAGATATACCGCATGGATTTGTAGTTAATCTGTAGTTCATCAGCTATTGCGTGCACAGTTAAATGACGATCTTTCGTGAGTAATTTCCTCTCTTTCTCAATATTTTCGTCACTGACGGAGGTCGCGCCGGTCATCCGCTACGGGGGTTGTCAGAAACACTTTCCCGGCTTTCTCGAAAACGGGCGAACCACTCATACACTAACTTCATGGACAGTGCTTGATCTTCATAAACATGTATCAGCATCCCATAAGTTTCTTTCGGGGTCTTGCCAAGTTTAAAACAAAACTTTAAATTGATCTTTTGTTCGTCCATTTTCCTGTTCTCAGTTAAGAACCAACACACCAAACAAGCACTTAGTAAAATAAGTCTGACACGGAACATTAACGACATGTAACTGAACAACAGTGGGGGCAGATAGTCAGCGTCTGCCGCTATGCAGATTCAGCGATTTGTTTCGCCAGTGTTGCCAGATCGGCCGTTATGACTTCATTCACCGAACTTTATTGTCAGAGGTTGTACTTATCCTTTGTTTGATCAACAACAAATCAAGCCCTTTGAAATATACCGCTGAATTTTAACAGTTATTTTATGAATTCCAAAAGAGTTGATAATTTATTCCTGCATTGCATATCATTCATCAAGTTTTCACTTCAGTAAAATGTTTAATGAAATCATTTGTATTTGAAGAGATCAATAACATTCTTCTTTACAGATATCTGATTGATTTTTAACCAACTTTTACAACAAATAAAAAAAAAATAGCTAAACTTAAATTATCTGTAATCTATTAATTAAAAAACTAAAGGTAAGAATTCGAAATATGTTTTAATAGTTATAAAATAGTTAAAAAAGTCCTTGATTACAACAATAAAAATTGAGGAAACATAAACACGAATCTGAATTTTGTGTGTTAGCTTGTTAGCTAATTGTTAACTTGAATTCAGCGTAAAGAAAAAAAAAATAAAATTATTCAAGAAAATAATTAATCACATTTTGCGAAAGGCTTAATCAAATACATTCTTATCAAATTTGATATCTATTCAAATTTTAAAAAACAAAATTTACAAAGAATAGAAAGTATATAGTAAAAGTTTTATACCATCTTAATAAAAAATGTCACAGAGCAATGCAAAACTATTTGTAAAAATTTACAATACATTTGTAATTCTATTCAAAGAAATTAAATGAATAAAAGGCAAAAATAGAATGATATTTAATAATATTTTTTCTAAAATGCCTCAAAATTAAATGAAGTAAGTTTATAGATTTTTTTTTTCATTGAAACCAACATTTCAAACGAAATCAGTTTTTCAATTTTTTTTTTCTATTTTAATTTCGTATTTTAACAGTTATAAAATAAAAGTAATAGTTACTTTAAAATTATAACAATAAAATAAAGAGAAAAAAAGAAAAACAAAATCTCACTTGCAAAAATTCAGTCTATATTTTTCGATACTATTCTTACAAATTGATAGGTGAGAGATGATGAGGTTTTACGGCGCGAGAGCCAGATACGGCAATGTAGCATAAAACAAAGTGTAACAATGATCCTGATGTTTGAAAATTGAAAAATTTCTTGACATAAGGAGAGTCGAAAATAGAGAAAGATCGCAGGCCTATCCCGGGTGCGCCACCTACGTTTACCACATCAATAAACCCCATGGGAGAGAAAAAGAACACTACTGAACTTCGAGGTCATGATGACAAACTAATCAGCTCCATGGATTTCCATTATGATTAAATAATATGTTATTACTTTAATATTTATCAACCGCTTCAAATAATAAAACTGTAATTTCTGTAAAAAATGAGATGTAGTAAATATCTTTCTCTGTATGCATGATATACCTCTTCCTGTCAGGAGCATAAAATCTCTTTAAATTTTTAATTTCTTTAACAGCAATTAAAATATTACTTAAAGAGAGTTGTAAATTTTTTAAAAAAAAGTAAAACGAGCTCGAAAATGGTGTAGGAATCTATTTCTTAAAAATACAATCAATATAAAGGATATAATCGTATTTAAAAAATTTTAATACGCAGAACTCGGAAACTAGTGTAAAGAATTAATTTTTCAATAATGCAATTAATGCAAAATGTATAATGGTATTTGGAACTTTTATATATATATATATATATGAGAGAATTATTTTCTTAAATACTATTACTACATAATATATAATTGTATTTGGAACTTTTGAAATATTTTATGAGATAATGAATTTTTTTAAAAATACAATCAACATAAAATGCATGTTAGAATTTTTTTTATATAGCGGAGCTCGAAAAATTGATATACAGAATACTATTTTTTTTAAAATACATTAATTTTTAAATTCTATTTCGAACTTTTTTATGTAGCGGAGGAATAAGCCTTATCATGCTACTTTTTAAGACTAATTCATTCGTCATCGTATATGACACATCCTCAGTCGGGTGTCGACCACGTTGGAATGTTAATTGCTCAGTTTGGCAATTTTGGCACATTTCAAAAAAAGTCTCCAACCTCGTAAAGTGTAGATTCCTGAAAAAAGTGTCCAAATAAGTGGGCGATTCTTTACCTAAGCCAAAGAATGGAGACTAATATGTGGCATAATGCATCTCAATTAATGACCTTGAAGAACGTGGCTTTTACGAAATTTAAGAATTTATTTTATCCATAAAATATTTATATTTATTTTTACAAGTGAACTGTCTTTAAGAATTCGATCACTTATAAAAATTAAAATTTTACTAAAAGTTTGGCGCTTTGATTGAGTAAATAGTGATCGCTTACAGAACCCCTATCAAAGTTACCTTACTCTAGGGTTTCGCGGAACCCAGATTGAAGACCTCTGCTATAGAGGAACCTGTAATCAAACTCAAATACTTATTTTTTAAAAAAAAGCGAAACTTTTTAATGGCATTGGACAAATAATTAACTTAATGTATTTAATAATTTTTATTTTTAAGCATTCCCCCCCACACACACATCTTAACAGGAAATTCTCTAAATTAACTTCTGCGCACATGACCCATCAAAGCGCACCGCAGATCACTTCTCTTCCCACCGCAGTTCGCAAGCAGACAGTTAAGTTTGTGTTGTTGAACAGAAAAGTTGTTTCTCCTCCACTTCGGTAACGGCGCTACCTGACTTCACCTGATAACACTAAGAATGCTGCTATTCGCTTAGTCCACTGAAAGCCAACACGCTCAAAGAGTAAAACTACTTCTTAACTAAAAATTCTTAACTTTTCTGACTTTAAAATATTTTATCGATCATAGAGCTTTCAATTAATTTTAGCTCAATAATTATGACGAGATGATATATCCTTCGTGTCAAGAAAGGAGCTTCGTAAGTTGAAATCCTTCATCTTTGGAGAGTTCCCGAAAACAATCCCTTTTCAAATCTTATTCTTCCGACACTAAGCCTCGTGAGTGAAAACCAAGAACCTTTAACTCTAGATTAGGGGTTCTCAATCCTATACTTGTGGGTATCATTGCGACCGACTTGTGGTGTGTGTTCAAAATAAATAAAAAATATTTAAAATAAAATGTTATTTAGCTAGCAATTATAGAAATATAAGCGTGTTTATTTGAAAAAAAAATATCTGTTCATTTTAAAATGATTATCCTTTTAGCTAGACTTACCGGTCATTCTGGTTTGATCAAGAATGTCTCAATTTGAAGTTATGGTTCCCGGCGTCCCTTCCAATTTATCGTTTTGTCCCTGTTATTCGTTAAAAAAATGTTGAATGTACATGCATTAAAAAATTTTTACTACCTCTTTGTACTACTGTACTGTATGCCACTGTTCGTAAATGGCGCTATTGACAGAGCGTAATTATTCGTCCTATGTTTCAGCCATTTACGAAGAGGAATACCCATTTGCTAGGCGTTTCTCTAAATGTCACATTATCTTTATTGTTAGTTTTATGATCATATTTTTAGCATACGCTTCTCCTACTTTATTGTTGATGTCTTATATATCATTGCTTTTATCTACTTTGTGATTTTAAACCCAAAGTGATTGGCACAAGTTAAAAAACCTATAATTTTAATACTAACTGGGAAGAATTTTATTGTTTCGTCAATTTTAAAGATAAATGTGTTTATAGTGTTGCAATAGCGTTGTAGTACAGAAAAACACAATACTGAACGTGACTATCTGATAATTTAAGCCACGTTTGATCCGACCTATGCACTAAGATCTGAAGTGACAAATAAAAATCAAGCCATTTAAAATCAAACCTGTCTACTGAACGTTTAATTTTCACTAAGCCTGTGGTAAAACATGAAACTACCACTGCTGCTTTTTTCAAAAATTTTCACATGCTCGCAAAAACCAAAAAGCCTTTCCAAAATGGTGATTTGCTAACCCTGAGACTAGTATTTTAATTTTTTAAGTCAGGTGTTTTTTTTTTTTTTTCCATTGCTTACTCATTGAGTAGATTAGCTATGCTTGATTATTTGCTTGAACGAGGGGAGACATTAACATTGTATGTAAAAAAAAAAAAAAAACCATCTTCATCATGTTCAAGCGTGATAGGGCGTAAAATATTATTTGTACAGAGGTACATAACACATTTTACAAATACTGAGGGTTCTTTGGATCAAACCAAACATCGTGAGTTGAGTTCTGAACTTGTGAGATATTGTCAGGATCGGTTCTAAGCGGTAGGTACGGCAGACGACTTAGGGCGGTAGAATTGAGAAACGACAAAACTAGAGCCTGAAAAATAAATAAACATAACCTGCAAAAATATATTTCGAATTACATGAACTAGAAAATAAATTATTAGAAAAATCATACAAAAAAGAGACTGGTAGGCTTCTGGATCGAGATGTTTAGGTCCTATGTTTCTAGATGTCCCGTAAACAGGATTTACCAAGCCAATTAAAATATAACATGAATAGACAGACTTCTGGGTATTTCTATGAATAAAAATTATTAGTTGCATCGGCGCAGCAGACAAGTTTCAAGAAGCTTTTGGGGAATCTTTACTTAGAGGGGTTGAAGGTTTTTTAGAAATATGCTTTATTTTTATGCAATAACGTTCGGTTGTGGTAGTGATACAGTTAATTACAAGTACAGGAGATGGGGAAAAGTGAATTTTAGGGATATGGGGTATATTTGTTAGATATGTAATATTCAAAATTTACTCTATATTTTTTTTTTTTCAACCAACTTCATTTTTCATAATTTCTCAATCAGATGCATAATATGTTCCTAAATAAAGCGAATTTTTTGATAAAACTATGCTAGTTTTTAAAAGAATTTCTCTATCTGTTCTAAAGTTAACTCTGCGATTCTCAAATTTATTCAAAAGTCTTAGACCGTGTCCAGAATAAAGGATAATTTTGAGAAGAAATAATTTATTTAATTGAAATTTTTGCGCTAAATTTTTGTGTTTCTGTATTTTTTTTTTTTTTTTTTTTTTGAAAACTTAAGTTTGCGGTGCTCAAATACAGTAGTTTTTAACACCCGAACAAACAAAAAGAGTGTTATAAGTTTGAAACCTGACTGTGTGTGTGTCCCTCTTAGCATCTAAGCGGAGGAGTCGATTTTAATGTGGTTTATTTTGTTTGAAAGCTGGTTTTATCGGAATGATTCTTAGTAATGATAAATTTACTTTTTGCGTAGGTTTTTTTTAAATATATATATAGCGTGCTTTAAACTTGTTTGGTCGGGAATAAAATAGGTTACGCTTGTTGGCTCTAATAAAATGGGATTAGTATAAAGTGATCTAGTGTCCGAGACTATATCATTTCTCGTCCACTCTTCAATAATATCTTTGATTGCATTTCTTTTCTCTAAATTTGCCTTATACGATCGTAAGCAAACTGGTTTATTTTTTCCAATTTTCTTAATGCCCATTTTAATTAGTTCAGTTTCTTTTTTTATCAACGTCGTACTAGAAGCAACACGAGGGCCATTGGCGACGAACCTCGTAATTTTGAACCACGGTCAAATGAGCTAGTTACATTTAATTGAAATGTGGCACAAGAGTTAGATAGAAGTGGAATTCCGATACACCTTTATTTTATCAAATAAAAAATATTCACGATGCATTAAATGTTTATTAGAATGCCGAAATGATTCGAGACAGTGGCATATCCAAGTTGTGGACACTGGATCATGTCGTCCCTCCTCTTTTTTCCGTTCCGCCCTGTCATAATTTAAACATACCTTAGCAGAATATCTCAATAAAATTGTCCTAACCAAACTGTATATAATTACGGAATAACATACTCGATAATAAAAAAACTATTATTAAAGTATTTATTTTGTTTTTTTTTTATACTTCAAAGTTATTTGATGTGTCCCAGCACAGAACTGAGATACCTGTTGTACTGTTAAGTTTTTGATGCGCAATATGAATTTGAGTCCTTGATTAATATTTAGTTTATTTTTAGAATGAGGACTAAATAAGCATGAATAATAAATCGAACAAGCAAACACAGTTAAATATTATAAACTTTTTAAAGAAAAATAAAAGTGAACCTCCTGTCCGATGTCGCGAGATTCAACCTACTGAATTGTCATAACGCCTCTTTTGAATTTTCATACAATGTTCACAAACACAAAGACACGGGTAGAAATGAATTACTGATCTCGAAAACACCTTGACATATGGCGATTCCTTCGAATTTAATACTTAAAACTGATCGGCGTAATATAAGTATTTTTCTTTCGCTTTTAAATTCTTTACTTCCCTTAAAATTGGGTATTAATCTATTTTACTTCTGATATCAACCATCAAGAGCAGATATGAGGTTCTAACGTTACTCCACTTCTGTCTGGCTCTTGTGCCATAATTGAATTTAATATAATAACTTTAAAAGATAAGAAACACTCTAAAGAAATCGAAGTTTTATCCAGCTAAATTATTTATCAATTACTAGAATAAGGCAGCTCTATCTTATGATCTCAATTTCAGCGAACAGATTTAATTATCATTGAGAATAAATTATCTTAATGTTCAGTATCTCCAGTAGTCACTCCTGATAGTAACATTCGTTACTTTCTATATGTCAATACCTGGAGTTACTCTCTACATCGCTTCTGAATTTCCTTTTACCCATATATCTGAATCACTTCACATTGTTTCGATCTACATATGATTAACATAATCACGTTTCATTTTGGTAGGGAAGAAATAGTTATTTTATGCAATTAATCTCAACTGAAGTCCCTAAGGTTAGAGAAGAGAAAATCACGAACAGACTAACGTCACAACCCTTCCCTAGTAATGAAATGTGATTTATCGTTGGGTACAATAATCCAACGGGAAATTACGATTAAAATTAATTTAAAGGCCTAAAGCACTAGATGTGTTAAAGAACTATTGCAGAAACCTCAAAATCTTAAATTACCAGTCTATCTGTGAATTTGTATTAAGGTTAGTGAAGAGAAAATCGCGCGAATACCTCAATCTCACAAGATATCTGAATTTAGAAAATATAGAAGTGAATATTGAAGAAAGTTTTTTAGTGCTTTGTCTTGAACAGATACGCTACGACCGGTGAAGTAATAACATTCTTATTAAAGAATTAGGAGGAAATGGTTTAGATATTCGTAATTTATACGACCAAGTACAAAACAATGGTTTATACATACATGAGAGAAAACCATTGCGGTGTGTAAAAGAGAATTCTAGACTTCAACCCTATAGAGTTTTGTTGTGCCCTGTTAGAAACACAGTTTGAACCTTATCGCAAACGAAGTTGCGAACAACAATTTATCAGGTACAAAAAAAATTTCCGACTGTTCAAGATCTTTACAATTTTTTTTTTCGATTCGACTAATTTTGCTTGTCTTATAAATAAAACAGCATATTTCAAATTTAATATTGAAACTTTTGACAGATATTAAGTGGTCGAGCCAAATAGATGCAATAAACCCATTAACATTTTAATTAGAAGAGTTTTTTGATAGTCTCTATGAAATAACCGGAAAAAAAATGAGACACCACAAAAAGTCAGGCCGTATCATTAGGAAAAAAATTAAGGTTTAATTTTCTATATTGTAGTTTTATGGTACAAAATACTTAACAAAGTTAATGTTCTTAGCAATATTTTTCTTGCTAGAAATCTTAAAGTTTTTCAGGCGTCGAAAAGTTTAAATACATTAAACTGCTTTCTGAAAGAATATAGATGTAATAAAGGTTTTAATGTTATGCTCATGGATATTAATGAACTAACATTTTCTTTAGACGTTGATACAAGTTTTAACCTCGAAAAATAAAAAATCAATTTTCTTACGAAAGAGAAAACCAGCCTGTAGTTTTTTTTTTTTTTTTAATGTTAGATGTTGCGATATCATCTTTAAGTTTTCATCTATCTTCTCCTTCAAAATTTTTAAAAAAATGATGGAATATTTCTGACTTCAATAAATACTTTGAATAAGATCAGCTCAATTTATGAAATTTTTTTTTTAAAAAAAAGCATTAAGTGATAAAAATTAAAGCGACATAAGTATAGATTTTATGCATGAGTTAGTTGTTGCTTTTTTCGGGAATTTTCCTTTTATGACCCAAGTCGCCAAATTTCTCGTCAAGTTGCTAAATCCGTCGCCAAGGTTGACGGGTCATTGCTTAAACTTCACTTGGCTGACTAACATATCTCTGTAAATGTTTCTTTTTCTTCACAAGAGAACTGCTGCTGGAAGCACCATCCCATGTTCGTAAAAAAATTTATTTTTGTGTCAATAGAACTTCATTTCAAAACGCCATTCCCCCCTAAAATTACCACTGCATGATAGAACCGATTAAGCTAGGCGTAGGTAGGTAAAAATAGCCTAATAATGTACCCTTTTCTAATTCGCTACGCTTGTTTTAAAATAACTTGTTCAAATTTATGAAATTTTTTGCTCCTAACCTGCACATGTCTCATCTGCAACCTCAGTTAAAGTGTGATTTGGAAATACGTGACTGGTCCTCAATCATTTTACGAGACAACAAACATACAAAATACTTCATTGTTAGCGGTTGCGTAGTATGTAGCATAAAGCTTATTGAAAATATTATTCATCAAAGGACGAACAAAAGACGAGGATATCTACAACTTATGCAGTCATCAAATGGCTCTGCCCAAACTGTTCGCAATAACCATTGATGGGTCATCCGCAATAGTTGGTACTGTTATTACCGAGTAAAAACCGAGTTACTCAAAAATTTCCATGAGGAAAGCTCCCAAGTGCTGTCTATTCAATCACTCTTCAAAAAAATTGTACGATGCAGACCAGATACTTTAAATGTGATGAGAATTATCTCACAAGAGACTGCACTGTTAAAACAAAATTAGAATATCTTGTGTGCATAAATTGTCAAACTAATGGACACATTGCTTCCAGGAAATGGTGTCCAACATTCCTAAGACCTAGGGAAAAACCCAAGATGATACGAACAAGCAAAATGCATTCACTTTCAATACCCCTAAACAAATCCTTTGCACACATTTGCAACCCTGAAACACTAAAAGGAAAAGCAGTGAGCACAGAAACTTCAACTTCTGCTCCCCCAATCCCTCCAAAAATAAAAACAGAAGTCCTAAAAACCTTAACTTGATAAAGACTTTTCGATGCAATTCAAGAAATAAAAGACCTGTTCAGAGTGATTTCCAATTCCCTTGCAACTTACAAAAAGATTGGAAGCACAGAAGATAAAACAGAAAAATTGAACTTCATGCAATGTTTGGCAGAATCCTCACCTTAAATTTCTGATTAAAATTTTTTCATACATAAAAACTCTGATCAAAAAGCTAAATTTTCAAAATACCTCTCATGAAATATTGTCCAAGTCAAAATTTCTACTAAGATTGGGAACGCCCCCGACAATGGAAACTCGAGATTCTCTCCTCCCTCACCCCTATGTACTCCCAGCGAGCTTCTGATCACTATTCCATCCTAAAATTAACTTTTACGTCCATTTTTCGCTTTAATGAAAGCTCTACAATGAAATTTTTTTTTAACTCCGAAGCAAATTGTTATTTGTCTTAACTCAAAATTTTTTAAAACTATTTAAATGTGCTGGTGACTTGGAAAGTTCTGTTCAAAGCAAATTACACTGAAAGGAAATAAAAGCCCAGCACACATAAGAGAAAGCGCTCCAAATGACGACTTCCACTACGAGTGGTTTATCGAAACAATCCAATAGGCCCAAAGAAATTATCGAAGTACAAGAAAATATCATCATCTCTTTTTCAAGCATCCATGAGTAGTATCACAAATTTTTGACGGCGGGAAGTGTGAACCATAAAAAAAAAAAAAGGATACGGTCACCCTTGCACTAGTGTAAAATGCGCGGAACGAGTACGTGAAACATTTTCTAGGAATTTTACAAAATCAATTCGAAAAGCATCCAAAGAGCTGAATATGGCAAGATACACAATACAAAAAATGCTTCATAAACGTTTACGACTTTCAGCCAAAGTTCAAATTATGTATGCTTTAAATTCAAGTGAATTATTCGAAACGTTTCGAATTTGCAGTTAATATGCTGCATGTGTCGAGATGAACTTTTTCTGAATCGAATATTGTTTTCTGACTAATCATTGTTTCATGTTTTCCGCAAGTCACTAAATATATCATTCCTGCAGCATTGGGTTGGCCCTACAGCACAGCTTTTCCAGTCTCTTCCATTACTCCACCAGACTTTTTCTATTGGGGTTATGTAAAATATGTGCAATAAACAAAATTTAACAGCCTCGTATAATTGAAATAAAAGATCCAAACAGATGTAGCTACTGTTTACCTACTATCAACATGCTGAAACATTCGTGTATTGGATTGGAGTATCGTCTTGATAGTGCTCATACTAGGAATTTAATAAGGAAGTGGGGGGGGGAACCGTTTTGAGTTATTCTATATACCTTTGTAACTAGAATCTCTTTGTATATAGGCCTATTCATTTTTTTTTTTTTTTTTTGAATAAATTTTTGTAGTACCGGATCTTTTTAGGACACCCGGTACATTTCTGCTCACAAGAGAGATAAATCATTTCCAAACTTTATATATTATCACTGTATCTTCCACCAAGAAGCTGTGTATAATCGGAAACATCATGAAAATAGTTACAAAAATAGTAAACGCTATTTGTGCAGCCACTTCGCAACACCATCTTTTCAAAACCTGATTTCATAATATATGCTGCCTCAGTAAAGACAGAGTTCTAATAAAATTTAATTGAAAAAATAAGAATTTAATACTAAAAATCAAAATTTTGTTGAACTAAAGGATTTTTGCAACCTGGCAGATTCAGGTTTTCTCACAGACATTAATGAGAAATTGAATTATTTAAATTAGAAGCTGCTGAGAAAAGACAAGCGAAAATAGAGGTTTATGATGCAAGAGCCAAATCTGGTTATGCTATGTCAAACAATGGACACTTGTGACCTAAGCGTTTGAAAAAATTGGAAAAAAGATAACTGGTTGACAAAAAAGATCAAAAATACAAAAGGATCGCTAGAGGGAAAACTAACATACAGCTTCAATGATAGGGTCTTTTCAATTGTTTAAAGCTATACTGGTGTTATGAATGTAGGATTTTCCAGCTAATTATTAAGCAATTTATTTTATTTTCCAATTTACTGTGAAACCAGTTCTTCCGATACTCAATAGATGTCGCCACGAATCAGAGTCGTGATAAGCTCATGTAGCGCCACCTATCCCAGAACAAAACTGAGTGACACTCGTTTTCGCTCTCTTCTCTCTCTCTTGCCGCCACTTTTTCCGCTTCTCTTCTCCTTCGCTACCCGCGACGGAAGTAAACTTCAACGCCCATCGATAATATGGGTTAAATGAGGTAGCCATTTATCCGTCTCGGAAGAACTGTTTACTACCTGTATATATATCATAGTGTAAATACTTTTCACTCTTCATCATCTCTCCTAATAAACAAGTAAAGCTACTGCAAGCTTCATCCTTGAATATCATCAACATTACATGGAATCCGAAATTACCCCCCTAGACAACCAGCCCATTGCGTAAGAGCAAACCATCGTAGATTCGGGATGAACAATCTCCATCACCCCACTGTCTACATGAATATCAAAGTGCATATGAAGAGCATTCCCCAGATATGGGGGGAAGAGGCGAAGCTGAAATTGACTTATTTGGTCACCTTTTTAATCTATCCTTTTACTTGTAAAGTTACATTAATATAATTGAAATAGCTGAATATATTACAGTTTATTCAAGCAAGAATGGAAGAACTGGAGCTAGAAAGTTTGCATCCTCAAATTAGCAGCCCTAAAATTCAATGTATTAGATTAGAACATCCCACCGAGAAGTAACACAAGGGCTATTGGCGATGGACCTTGTCAATATGAACCACAACAAAGTAACGAGGATGACACCAGAGCTGGCACCTCCCTTTTTAAATTCCCACATTATACCAACGGAAGGACTTGCAACCCCTACCATATTTAACATGCTTTGGCCCACTATACGGAGGTACTTCAATAACATCTGGACTCAAACCCACATCTCGATGAAAAGAGCGCCAATCCTGACCAAGTATCAGATAACTTGTGAATATAATTGACAGAATGAATTTTCTTTCCATTAAAGAGCATCATACAAGACAAAACCGTTTTCAGACTCCACATACTTGTGTAAAGCACTGTTTTCAACAAAATCATAAAATCAAAATGCATATCTCAACTTGCAGATGAATAATCTTGAAACTAGCTTTTGAACAGGAATATCATTTTTATACCAATGAACTATAAGCCAAAGAATTTGTAAATGTTGGTCTGTACCTGATGCCCTATGGATATTTTAGAATGTGCTATAAGGTACAAAAAGGTTGACATCTCTACACAAGACCATGCTGATATTTATTCCTCGTGCCAACTTCTCACTTTAAGCTCAAATGGAATTTTTCTATTATATTTACATTTTTGTGCATTTTCCTCTGTTCCAACACATGAACTTAAATGGTTATTCATTGGAGTATATCTTATTTCCACTCATTCTCATGTTGAATGCTTTAGGCTGTCTACTTTAGTTCTGATCCTTTATTACTGTTCAGTCAATAAAATAATTATTGTGCATCATTTGTGAAATTTCAAAGTTTCTAATCAATTCTTGATATATTTTATCAGTTACTACATCAATAAGCATTTTTTTTTTTTAAATTTTACACTGATACAAACTTTTATGAAGAAAATGCTCACGTAAGTCCTCACAGACATGGCAATCATTTATCTTTTGCATATTTATGGCTTTGAAACCAATTCTATAAATGAATCTTTATTTAAATATAGACTATCAAACAAACTGATTCAACATTCTAAATTTTATGTATAATGCATACATTATATTTAATATCAAGTATTTGTTGCTAAAATGTCCTTAAAATGCATGTTTTTGGAAGAAAAAGTATGGAAATTCCTACATTTCTTTCATGTTTAGTTTAGTGATACAATGTTTTATTATACCATTACACTTGCCATCAATCTTCACTTTTCTTAAAAATTTGTAAAAGTTAACTATTTTCAGTAGTTTCAACTCATTTTCAAAATTCCCCAAAATTGGAAATTTTAATGTAACACAGTAAAATAGGCATGACCAACCTTTACACCACAGAACTTACTTCGTGACAGTCTCCAATTATGAGACAGTTAATAAATTAAAATGCACTCCAAATAAATATCATTGGAGCATGAAGGAATTGTCCAATCATGACAAAAATAAAATTGAATGAATGTGCTTAGCAAAACTCAAAACAATTGAATGATTTATTTCAAAATGAGAAAGTTAATAAGGCTTTGATCCACCTCTGAATTAGATGCAAGCTATCCCTTGCTATGTTAAAATGATAAAGTTTCAGAAGGTGTCCTTGGGGGATTTTTAAACTAAACTGGCATAATTATACAATGGTTGTAGGAGTCTTCTTTATTCAGGGTCATAAATATGAGAGAGATCAGGCAACCTAATTGGCCAAAGAAATATTTGGCACAAATGCAAAAACAATTCATCACAAAGCATGATGTGCATAACACAAAAGAAGCTCCAACACGAATTGTAGATTGATAGTTTACTAATATCACACATTAGAAGCAACAAAAAGGTTAGTGTTGATAGACCACAAAATGTTGAACCTTGTCCAAGTGATGAGGACTTCATCTGAGCTGGCATCTCCCTCTCCAAACTTCCACATCACTCCAACACAAATTTTAGAATTTTGCAAAGTGTGTAATGATGGATGAACAAAGGCCTCTGCTGAAAAAAAATATTCAAAAGTACTATCAAAGGAAATGGCAGAAATATGAAGGAGACGCCAAACACACAAAAGTATTGAATATGTCATGGTATTTTGTTGATTATGAAACTAAGGAATTGGTTGTTGTGGCCTTTGATACTCAAGAATACATTTTTAAAAGTCCCGGTGTTTAAAATGTCACGCAATTCTTTTGTGAATTGCATAATAAATCTTATTTCTACATTTTAATATTTTTCATACAAGATCAAAGTAGCTTCAGGTGACAATTAAACAATTATATTCAGAAATACTCCATTATTAATATTAGGAAAATTCGGAAATTTTAATTTACAGATCATAAATAGTTATCCTTTTCTGGTCATTTTATTATAAGCATATTTTGAGCAAATAAAAAAGATTAATTAAAAGGGTATTTTTAATTAAAAATTGATCAAATATTTTTTAATATTACAAGAGCTTAGCTTTAATTTCTTCCCTGCTGATTATATTTGATTCCTTCAAGAACATTTTAACACTAAATATTTTTCATTTGCTTATAAATCATTTTACTTTCAAAATATCATATTCTGAAAACACTTGTACAAGAATTATGTGTTATAAGATTAAAAGATCTTTCTACCATCAATAAAATTTAGAAAAATTAAAGATTATCCAATTTTTAATCACTCAAAAGAATTTATATACTTGCATCGGCTAATATGTTTAGAAAATTTTAGTCATTGAATTAATTCATTGTACAAAATTACTTGGACCTGGTTAAAAGAATTTCTACATTTATGCAGCAAAACACATAATTTACTAAATAAAAAAATAAATAAAATAAAATAAAATTTGTGTAACTTGTGCAGCAGATAAAAAATTACTCTTAATAAAACAAATTATATTTTTCTTTTCAAAATTAATTTAAAAATATTTTCAATTTGAGAACACAGAGAAAATATACAATACATAATGTTATTATTCATAAATATGGGGTTTTTTTTTTTAATGACAAAATGAAGAATGTCCTAAACTGCAATTTTCTTTTTTCTCCTCTGCATTTTTTGCTCTTTATCGTAGATTTCCCGTTTTTCTTTAAGTTTCTGGATCTAAAATGCAAGATAAATTATTGAAAACATTACCAAAAAAAAATTTAGAACAATAAAATTTAATACGAAATTTAAATATCAACAATTAGAAATAGCAATGAGTTTCATTTACTGCAGCATTTAGCAACACTGACAACTCATTAGTATACTGATAATCATAATGTCAGCATCTTTTTTATTAATCTACTAAGAAAATTATCAACTCAATTAATTATATGTCATATTCAAATTGAAACTAAACATTTTTTAATATCAATGAAACCATTCATGAATGAATATGGATACATTACTGAAAATAAATGACAAATAAAATGTTACATAGCTACAAAAAAAAACATAATCTTAAACAACTTTCATCGAATCTAGCAAAAGTATTGCAAAATCAGTTTGATTCCCTAGATTACACATAATATAAGTTATTTGAAAATTTCTTCAAAAAAAAAAAAAAAAAAAAAGTCATACAAATGAAAATAAGATTTTTTTAATTAGTATTATAAATGTTATTTATCTTAAAGGCTTCAAATCATTTTTCTACCAGAACATTTCATTTTATAAGATACAATCTAAATGACTTCCAACAGTTATTTATTTGTGTAATTATATTTCTAAGATAAAACTGTTGCCAAAGTGTTGTAAAATAACTTTACAGCGAAAAAAGTTATTAAATATAAATTACAGACTTCAGAATTTACATCAGCTTAATCCAGCAAATAATTCATACATAGATTTGAAATGTTTTGTTACAAACCTGATAATAAAATATGCATTAAATTATAACAGAAGGGAAATGACAATTTTAAAGAAGATAAATTTTTTCATTACATATATAATCCTGAATCATTTTGATACAAAGACTGAGTTATTTATACTTATATTGATATATATCTAAAAATGAGTCACTAAAGAGAATTTAACACCATTACACATATCACCAGAAGATTGAAATCAAGAGATTATTTATATCCAACAAATACATGCACATTGAATCATAATAAAGAATGTAAAACTTTTATAATAGAAAACATTAAAATACAATTTCAAGGGACTGTTTTAGATTATCGAAGTTTTTTATAGATTAAACATGATTTCACAAAACATTTATTTTTATAATATTCTTACCTCTCTATTTTTCCTCTTTTGTCCATATATTATTTTTTTATACAAATGCTTATTCTTCTTAGGCATAGACATGATTCCCAATCGTTTATCTTCAGCTGCTTCTTTTTGAGCAAGCTTTTCAGGATTTATTTTGATAGGAACTCCCTCTGTTACTTTCATTTTTAAGCGCTTACTTTTATTCTCTTGATTCTCGGCTTTTCTCTTCTTATTTTCGTCACTACTTTCATCTAGAAAATTTTGAAAGTAAGCATAATATAATCAATTGTACTTTTAATATAATAGATACATTTCAAAAAATAGTTCTGGACTCTTGAAAAGCAGTATAAGTGCAATGTAGAAAATAACAAAAAGATAGACAGATAATTAAATTTATTATATAATCAATTATGAATATTTAAATTACATTACAACATTTTGAATTTTCCGAACACTATTTCTCATAAATTATTTCATAAATGTCTAAGCTTGCTTTCACACTTCAAACTTTCAAAAATTACTATTATTTAATCTGTTAAGTGCAGAGAGTTAATTTTTAAACCTTTCTGTTAAAGCTGCACTATGCTTAATTAATACCTCTATTATAAGTGGAAGGTACTAAAACATCCATTCATTTATAATTTTTCCTACAATAAATGATTTTGCTTTGATTGTGTTACTAAATTTACTTAAATCAATGTTGTACTTATGCATGTAATATTTAGTTTTATTCTGACAACTTTTTCTTGGTGCGCTAATTTTTATGGCAATAAGTGTATTACTTCTACATACATAATTCTGATTACATAAATGGTTGACAATCAATAACTATATTTTCAAGATTTTCAAAAGGTATATACATACATAAAATACACATACACAAAAAAAAATCTCAACTGTTCAATGTAAAAAAAAACTTAACTACAATTTATTTTCAATTATATAAAAACTTAATTACAGTGGTAGCCAAAATTGTGGACACTTTTGGAAAGTTTTATGTTTTTGAACTTTTTATACGTATAGAAAATGTAATGTTTCACAAAATACAAAGTCGTATATATCATTTTAAAGAAAATTAAATACCAAATTCGATACAAAAAAAACTAAATTCAAATATTTGCAACACGAAAAGAGTTAAGTAACAATAATTAATGATATACATTAAATACTGTTGATTGCAGTGGGTTATCAGTACATAGTGGGGTAGCCTTTATTTTTTATCACATCAATTTTTTATTCAGCTGATGATAGTTTTAAGCTCTTCCTTTGTTACTACATGGTGCCAGGAAACAATTGTAGCTTCAATTAGTTCCCTTTTATTTGATAGGTGACACATTCGGACATGAGTTTTCAAAAGGTGCCACAAATTTTCATTAGGATTGAGGTTGGGATTCTTTCCTGGCCAGGGCAACAATTCATTGCTCTTTGTACGAAACCATTCTTTCAAATATTTTGCTGTGCAGCAGGGAACAGAATCCTGCTGAAAAATAAATGAAGCATTGTTGGGAAAGTGATCCCTGATGGAAGGTAGAAGTTTCGATTCTAGAATAGTGTTAATGTTTCTGGCATTCAGTGAACTATCAATGACATGAAGGTGACCAGTATCATCTGCTGATCTAAATGCATGACCAAATCATAACACTAACTGGGTTCTTCAAAGTTGTCTGAATACAAGTAGGGTGTATTTCTTCTCCAATTCTATGTTTTATATTTCTGCCCATCACAATCAAATAATGATATCTTAGTTTCATTGCTCCATATAACTTATGACCACTGATCATCTGTCAAATTAATGTGTTCCTTTGCCCACTGTAATCTTTGCTTAATAAATAAATAAATTTAAATAAAGCTTTTTTACAGAATTCTACCTAAGCCCAACATCTGTATTCTTCTGATTGTTCTTGAACTGACAGAAACACCAGCATCATTCAGATTACTGCAAAAGGCCATTGATGACATTCTTCAATTTTGGAGACAATCTCTTTACTCTTCTGTCATCACCAGATGTGGTGCACTTTTGTAGGTCTCTTCCTGCTTTGTTTGTTAGTGAACTTGTCTCCTAATATATTAAACAAAACTTTCGAATTCCAGATGTAGTCACTGAATTACCCACATGACTAGTAATTTCAGCACAGGAAAGACCACTTTCTTGTACACCCTGGGTGTGCAATCTACTCTTTTATTTGATGTCATTGCTTCTTGACTAAAAATAAACCTTGTGTTCCTTCTAGTGCAATGTTAATAAAACCAAACCAAAGTTTCTTGACTAAATACTAAAATTTTTTACAATTCCTTCTTGTAATTTGATTACATAAGAAATAGTCTTCCCCTTCTTCAGAGCAAAACACAATAATGACTTTTTCCAAATGTAAACATGATGTCATCTCCTACAGGAAGTTACTAACATTTGATTGGTTCCCAGAATAAGAGCAGTGATTAGCCAGGAAAATTAGACATTACAAATCCCTTCATCACTGTTTGTGTTTTAGATTAAAGTATGTATGACTTTTTTTGTACTGCAAATATTTAAATTTAGTTTTCTTTGTAATGAATTCAGAGTTAAATTCTCTTTAAAATGATATACATAACTTTGCATTTTGTGAAACAAAAACTTCCAGACGTGTCCATAATTTTAGCCACCACTGTACAATTTGACATGAACCCATCCTAAAAATTTAAAGCAATTTGCTTTTTGGGTTTCTCTTTTTGTAAACATACCATTTTTATCACTTTCTTCTTGTTCATCAAAATTATCACTTTCATCCTCACTAGATTCTACTGTTCTTGGAAGCCCTGAAAAAAGTTTGAAAAAACATATCCGAGTACATAAATTATTCTACTCCAAAGAATCAATTTAGAAATTTAATACTTTCACCAAACTTAAAGAAACATTGAAATTGTACTCACTTTTGGTAACTCCATTCTGTAAATCTAATAGAGCTTGCTTCTCAGGTGGAATGTAATCACCTTCCTTTTCCTCCACAAATGGTGATAAATGGGGAGGAAGTACTTCCCCAGGAAAGTATTGTTCAACTGGTAAAAGCATTCTTGCATTCACTGAGTCATATACCCACTGTGGTTGGATATAGTATCTACAATAAAGCACTTTATCAAATTTAGCTATCTTATATACTAGTAAAGAAAAATCCAAGATAATCAGGATAAAACAATTTTTAGAAAAACGAAATTAAAATTCAATACATAAAATCTTGTTTCTTTTTTAAGGATGGAAGAAAAGAATATTAACTTGATAATATATTTATATTTTCATTTATTACGATACCAGCTCTATTTTAAGAGCTAATACTAATTTTATAGTATTTTATTTTAATCAAATTGTTATAGCTTATAAATTGTAACATAAAATTAATTTTATATGAAAAAGTATCTTTTTCAATTTTCTGTTAAAAAAAGGGCTTCTTTTTAAATTTTGCAAACTTTTGAATTACTTAAAAATCCATTTAAAAAAAATTTATGTGCATTTTTAACAGCTACAATCAGAAATTTGTCAAAACATACCGATTCAGGTACTGTTTTTGACCTAATGGTCTATCAATTATCTGATGAGTTATAGTTTCATCATCTTCATCAAAAGTAGCTCCAACTTGCAAAGTTTTGTCATACGACACCTCTCCTCCAAAGCACCTATAAGAAAAGAAAAAAATCTTACTCAATATTTCTACAGGATATTCAGGAAAAAATTATGGATGTAAAGAAGTTTTGCATTTATGCAAAGCAACTCACTAATCTATATGCTAACCTTATGATAAATAATAATGATTCCCAGGGAACTTCTCTGTTTAAATACATTTTGCATCCAGCAAATAGATTTTTCAATTTCTCAATTTTTCCTTGTTCTGCTTTCCTTTTTTGCATTTCCTCAGTATCATCTGTCTACATAAGAAAATTTCAAAAATATATATTACAACAAATATTTATTTACAGGAAATTAAGCTGCTGCCTCTTTTGAAATAATTTTACTTCTTTCTCCAGGAAGCAAATAAAAAAAAAAAAAAAAAAAAAAAGGAAAAAACTTCTAATGTTGCATGATCACAAAAATGAGTCTTAAATCATTTTAATAAATTGACTCTTTTGGTCCCGTTTTTGATAAATTTTTTATCCACTTTATGTATGAATTAAGATAAGTGCTTTTCGATAGATCAATTACCTTAATTTTTATTTGAGTTTTATTTCAATTCATCAAAAGCTCAAAGAATACAACTACTTAAAAATTAAAAATTTTTATACACAAGTTTGGAATTGGTAGGCATTTACAAAGGTTACTCTATGCAAAATCATGTTTTAAAAATGCAAATGAAACCAATAAAGAAATACTAACCTCAGGAAATTCATCAATTTGGATTTCTTCTTCAAGATTGTTGTCAACAGAAGATTTCAAACTTATATTTAAAGCTGCTACAAACTAAAGCAACAAAAATTTTATAAATATTAAAATACAAAAAAATCTCAAACAATATAATTAAAAAATATATATGAAACTGCCTAGTAGAAAGAAATCATTTAAGTGCAACTCCCCATGACCATGCAATGATTTTATAGTCTTTTATTAAAGGATAAATAAATTATAAAATTATACTGACATATATCAATACAAATATTTCATGTTAAATTTAGAAGTTAAATTTATGACATTTACATTAATTAAAACTTTGTACATTTTTATTCTATTTAAAGAAAGAAAAAAAAAAAAAAAAAAAGAATTACATAATGCAATAATTTGGCAGGTTAATGAAGATATTGAATTTCCTTAAGGAAGTGCAATTATAACTGTACTTCTAGTACAATTTCAGACAATTAAATTTATTTCAAAATAAAATATTTTCATAATTTACAACAAAAAAAAAAGTACATATAGTACTAAATGATTTAAAACAAATTTATGTTAACAATATTAGGATTTGCCATTGCATGCATATTTTTAAGTTTCATTCAATTATAAGTTATAAATAGTTTTATAAAAGACATTATAAAAATCCAACATAAGATCTACATTAATACAAAAATGTTTAAAAATAATTTTACCTCAGAATAATCTTCTTCACCTTTCAACAACTCAGAAGAACAATCAACAGCTAACTAAAAAAAAAGTAGATCAACATATTACAGGAAAGTTGTTTAATTTCTTTCACCTTATAGTAATTTATTCGCAAAAAAATATGTACTTTATGCATTCCTTTAAAATGCAATATTAATAAAATAGCATACAATATCACATGTATTAAATCATGCATATTGAATAAGCCACAAAACTAATTTTACATTTGTTAAATAATAAAATTTTCAAGGTACTTATTATTTAAAAAATACTGAAAGCATATAAGATAAATTTTTATTACCTTTGGTGGATATACAAGGTTAATGGAATTATAAAGCTTGTAGTTCACAAAACCTAACATAGTACTGTAAAACTGAGCAAATGTCACCATTATCTTGAAATCCACATCTGTTGGACTCTATTGAAGACAAGAACATATTTAAAACAAAAATAATGAAAATTTAAAAACACAATAAATAAACTGTGCCAAAACCATTAGAATGTAATCAAGGATCACACATTTTTAAAAAAGTTTAAAGTAGAAAGCCTAATTTTTTTTATAAAATCGAAGAAAAAGGGACTTACAAAATTACTTTTTACAATTAAAATATGTACAAAATTTATTATTGAAAATATTTTATTAAATAATTGATGCATAAACTAATATGAAGATATGAAGTGAAATCATTTCCCTTAATTAACATGATACATTGAAACATCTTTTCATGACAGTTGATCTATAAACATAATCCCAATAACAAAAAAACCGATGCAACAAGGAGTTGTCCAATGGAGACAAAAACTGGTGGATAGGAAAATTATGCACAGAATAGAAAATGAATAAAATTTCAGAAAAATTGGAATGATTTATTTCAGAGTTACAAAGTAACGAGCTCAATAAGGTGTTGACCCACCTCTAGCCTGGATGTATGCTGCCACAAGACGTGGCATGGAGTGATAAAACTCCCCGATAGCCTCCAGCAGTATTTCTTGCCAAATTTTCTCCACTTGTCAGGCTAGGTCATCAACATTCCCTGGTAGATGAGTCGCCTTCCCATCATATACCAGACATGCTCGATTGGAGAGACATCTGGCAGCCAAGGAAGTGTTTGATGAGCTATAAGACAGATCATAGCAACACGTGCCGTATGTGGTCTGGCATTATCTTGCTGAAAAATAAGGCCAGGGTGGAGTTGAAGGTCTGTGTGGTGTGCAATAGTGAAAGCAGTGACGGCAAGCTGCCCTGGGCATCTGCAGACACCTCTTTGATGATCATTAGGACACAGTTGGAAACAGGATTCGTCACTAAATACTATATATCCCCAGCCAACATCATTCGAAACCTGATCAAACCAAGTACCACTGTAATCCCGCTTGACAGTGTGCAGACATGATTGGCAGATGGCGTAGTAGTTGGTACGAGTGTAGATTTCGCTCTATCAGCCGTCTGTGAATGGTCATGGTGGATATTCGTGTGTGTCACCTGTCTGATGGTTGATAATGAATCAGGCACTGCGATGAATCTGCCATTGTCCACCCATTCTTGCCAGCATCTTCTAATCGCTGCATTGCTTCAACCCATATGATGAGCGATTCTACGATTTGCTCAACCTGCCTCTTTCAATTCAATAATACAAACTTTTTCAAACTCTGACAGTTAGTTACTCGTAATGAGCTTAAATCCAGCGGCAAGGCATTTTTTCAGTCGTTTAAAGGTATCCTAAATCACAATGCAACAGAAAATTTGACCATCCGATTGAGAATTGTTTCTCATATACACCTGCTGAGTACGCAGTTCCAACGCGCTGTAGCTCCCGCTATTCATTCATTGGATACCAAATTGTAATTATTCTTGGTGCATCGTTTATTTTTGTTACAGAGAGTAGTAGAATTTTAGATCATATAAAATGCAGTATCTCAAATGAAATACTGATACAAATGCTACAAAATAATCTAATATATTGCAAAATTATTATTCACTACTAAGTACTACTGTTTTATTTCTTATTTTTTAATATTTAAGTACTATTATTTAAAATATTTACATAAAACGATGTGTCTTAAATTATTTATACATACCAGTTTAAAGAAAAGCATTTTATAAAAAAAAAATACAATAAAAAATTAATTATAAAAAAGTTTATTAATTTACGGGTAACATTTATCTATTATTTATATTAAATTTTAAATAGGGTGACAATCTTTCATCAATTTAAAATAACTACTAAATTAACTTAAAAAGTTAATTGCAACTGCAGAAAACAGCATTGTAAGATACATTCAAATACATTATTGAGGTTAAGTATTATAAATGAATTAGTCACAGATCAAATATATATACATTAAATAATAAAGAAAAAGGTAGTACTTTGGAAACGAATTAAAAATAACTTAATATCACAAAAATACAACTGGAATTTTTAAAAACTTAAAGGACTATTGCTAGATATATGTACTTAAGTTACCAGAATAAACGTTAGATATATTTGATATAAAACACATAATTCCTCCCAAAATGTGTCCCGTAGAAAATTTTATGAGAACTCATTCACCATTCCATATACAATCAGAAGTTTGATTCAAGCAATGATATTATTGATAGCATTAATTCCTAATGCAATACTGTTTAGAAAATAAAGAGAGACAAAAAAAATTAATAATAATTCATTGGCTATTGGAACTCAGTTGCATGAGTAATACAATGTTGTACATTTCAATCAAGAAAGAATAGCCCAAGACTATTGAGTTCTTGAATTCTGAACATTCCCAAGAGAAGTAAAACAATATCAACAACTTACATAATGAGATAAACTTTATATTTAGATGGACTTTTAATTGTGTAGCATGCATCTTCAAGAAATTTCATTCTTGTTATGCATTATGAATTGATAAGTCAGGAACAGTCTCTAACTTTATTTTCACCTCATCATGAAAGTTAAACACTTTGGGGGTGGGGAAACTCAAAGATATCAATGAAGGAAGAGCGTTATAGTCTCTACATAGTGGACTGTTATGAGAAGTGACATACATGCATTAAATTGCAAACAACATAATGAAGTGTTCAAAACTAGTGTATACTCAGTAAAAAAGTATTTGTAAAAATTTAGTGAAAATATGTAATAAAAAAGTTTCACAACATTACCACTTTTCCAATTTGCAAAGTAATGTATGAGTTTAATCCATTCTATTATATAATTTAAACTTTAAAAATAATTTTTTTGATTTTATTACTTATTGCTGTAAATTATTTTATCCCCAAAAATTCTGGTATATTTTTATAATAAAGAAAAATTTAATACCTCACAACCAATTTTTATTTTATATTTCTATCATCAGCAGATTCCAATAGCTAAAGTCTGTCTTTATAAACATTTATGGCCATTTAAGTCCAATCACCCAGAAGTGCAGTTAGGTGAAAAGTTCAAATGTTTAAAGTTAATAAAATTTTAATATCTTTCATCTAATTTCTTAACTTCTAAAACATATTTTACAATACTTTAAATATATGTGCAGTTCAATTGAACATCCAAAGTTGATCACCTCTCAATATGTTACCCTTTAAGTTGACTCAATTTAATAGTCTTTGGATTTATTACATAAAAATTTACAGAAAAATTAACTTATATACACTCAAAAATAAACTTATATATTAAGTTATTTTAAATTTGTTTAACTGAATACTTTTAAAGTTTTAAATTGACTATTAGCATTAAAACATACAAGACTGCTTCGCTATTAATTTAATTTCTATAATTTAAACAGTTGGGCCTATACTAAGAAATAGAAGTTGTGGATATGTTCAAACATTTTATTTCTTATATATTCTCTTAATGTTTTGTTATTGATGAAGAAATGTTACATTAAATATAACACAATTGCTTACAAAGAGTTTCCCCCAAACCTGACTGATTGATCTACATTATAAGCGTTTGGTAGTTATGACAGTTAAAATAATTACAGTTGAAAAGTTTAAAATTATCATAAGAGCATATTTAAAATTCCAATTTATTAAATGCTATAATAGATAAGAATTAAAGAGTTTTCTCAATTACCTTCAAAATAAGGATGAAAACATTTTAAAATGGTGATTAATTTGCGAGAAATTTTTTTTAATAAAATTATTTGTAATGATATAGCATATTTTTTAAAGTTCATTAATAGGAAAATAAAGTGCATATGTATGAATCAGAGTACCAAAATTATTTCCATTTATTTATCACTTCTGTTTATGTTGAACCAGCTCTTATCAAGTTATTTGGATAGTCAAATTAATGACATTCAATTGCACAAACATAAAACTTGTTATTGAAATAATATTATAAAAAGCAACTTATTATATATAATAATCTATTTAAAGATCTGATACTAAAGGGAAAAGACATTTTAATACAAAGGTAGACAAATGCGGCATCTTTGCTGATTTTGCAGCTCCCCCCCCCCATTGAAAATTTATACCTGAATTCCTTATCTTATGACTTTAGAACTATTTACACTTAATAATATTAAATTTACTATTTTGTCATATTAATATTATTTTGCTTCTTGTCCAGATATTGCAATTTTAATTTTTATTACAAATAAATCCACATATATTTACACACATCAGCAAACTTGCGTAGCACTACACTGGCGTAAAGAAAATATTTGTATATGTGAGGGGTCATATATTTCAAAGACAGTGAAAGCTGTATAAAACTTAACAATTTTTATACCAAATTTCAAAGATTTGACCAATTCTTTGAAAAATATTACTTTTTATTAATGAATTATATTTTATTTTTATTAAAATTTCAAAATATATTGTATTAGATTTTCTTATATAAGAATACATTGTACAGTATTTAAGACTTATGAAATATGTAACCATATGAATTAAATAAAATTCGAATTTGTGTACATACTATGTAATTCTAATATGGCTATTTACAATATTATATATATATATATATATAAAAAAAAAGGTGTTCTCATTAACCTCACACATGCCTACTTGTTTCCATTTTCTGAAACTACGAAACAAGCTTGCATCACAAACAATTATGTTTTCCAACTCTATATTTCTAATACATTATGAAATACAGATCTCTATATTTATTAATATATTTAGTTATTAAAATAATAGCAGATGTAAGGAAAATAAAATAACTTTAAAAGGGAGTACACAGCTTTTGCAATTCATTAATATACATACTAAATTTTGTAAATCATTTTCATTATAATATGAAACAACTTACAGAGTAGCCAAATGTATGAGGCACAACCCAAGTTATCTGCTGTCCACGAATCTCAGCTTGATAATAGATTCCTTTGATAGAAATAAATACTTTTCGTAATGATTTTGCCTCTACTATGAAGTGCATAAATTCAACTGAAAAATATTATTTAACATTAATTTCATATTTTGAATTTTCATAACTACAATAAAAAAAAAACTAGATATATATACATTATTCAAGACTTCATTTTATTATTTTTGTTTATTAAAATACAATTAATTCCCCTCTTTCATTGTTACAGACTAAATGAAGACTACAAATCTTCCTTTGTCAAGTTATAAAAATATTTTAGATAAAAAATGAAATTTGCAAAATCGTCAGAAATACACCAGCATATGAATTTACTATATTAAAATGTTTTATCTTTCAAATGCAACTCTAAATCAATTAGAAAATCATATATTGAAAATTAATTAATAAGCTATCATAAAAAAAAAACTAGAAATATATAATATAACTCAGCAAGTAAATGTTTTCTCCAGACATTTCAGTCAAATGCATAAAGATCTAGCTTCATTTCTGTCAATTTACAAATTATAAATTTCAAAATTCTTCAAACCAAATTTATCGTATAAATTATGCTGAACAGATACCTGTTAGTCTTCGACACAACAGAACAAGATCTGGTTTAATACCTCCGTCTTTAGGAAATGTAGAAAAAAGGAAACACATTGATACAGCATCATCAAGATCTCTAAGTGCATCAATAAATGTTGGATACCTGAAGAAAATTAACACTTCTATCAAATATTTTTTGTAGATAACTACATAATTTTATATTTTGAATCAAGAGATATAAATAATATAAAACCAAAATCAAACATTAATGTAATAACAGAAATCTGGAGCACTGAATGATATTCCTTCAAAATTTACAAATATAAACGCAAATATTAATATTTAAAGAGGAGCAAGCCAAAAGTCACGGAATTAATAGTATTCTTAAGAATAATTATTATTCTTCTATCACGGAATTATTCTTCTATCAACTAACTAAAATAATGGCTTCAAATTTGGTTTACACTGACATTTTTTTATAATTATGAAAATATCCTAATTTAACTCTGATTAACTAATACTTTATTTTACTGTTTTTCTTTAATAGTTAATGCAGTAAGTTTGTTTGAGGGATGATTAGATTTTTAATATTTAAGTATTTATTTTTAACATTAAAATTTGCAAAACAGGGAAGCACACACATTGTGTGATATTTCATTTTATGATGCGTTTGTTTAAATAAAATACTGAAGAGAATTATTTAAAATAAAACTTGATACTTGCTATCAGAACAAAATATAATTAATAATGTCATTATTATTTATCATTCTATAACCATTGTAACTAATTATCTGAAAAATTACAGTATAATAAAAAGAATGTAACTCAAATTTTTCAGTATGCACTCATTACTCTATAACTTAATTATCTAATTCTGAACCTTTATTAATTGATATATATCAAATTAGTATTATAAAACTAATTTCTAAAGTAGACCTGTTCAAGTAATATTTTTTTCGTTTATAGCAATTTTTTTAAGGAATATTTTGAAAAACATAATTCTTTCTTATTACAACATATATTGTGGAAACAGTTTGATTGTAATTATTCTAGCTGAAGGCTAACTTACCAAGTATATAGTTTTGAATAATTAAAAATAATAATACAGAGTACAAACATGACTCTGTATATTTATGTCTTAATGTACTTCATATTTAATGCATCTCTCATACATTATGCACATGGAATTTAATTTGATATAGTTTCCTTTAATATTATATCTGAATTATCTGATTAGTCCTATTGAATAATAAATATTTAGTTCAGGACTTTTATGAATGAATGTGATGATTGGATTATAAATAAAAATGCATCATATATCAAATAAAAGGGCTGGATAATACGCTTAACCTTATCTTATGGCAAAAATTAAGTGTTTTTACTATTAAAACGAACTATATATAAATATAGTGTTTATGTCATGTACCGAATATGAAATTTTTATTTATTCAGTGTTGATGAATGATGGAGTTCATATATTGAATAGAATTTGAATATACTGTACCAAACATTTATTTAAATTTTTTCAACATTTTTAGGCCATATAAAAAAAAACTGAAGGAATGAAATGTCTGAGTAACCTTAATAATATAAAAATCAAATTTTGAATTACAACATAAATAAGTAGTGGTTCCTCACCCAAGTCATATGAGTTTAAAATGAATAACTTAAAAAATGTAAGACAATAGTGATGAAACATAAGAGAATTACTTATAATATGATTAACTGTGTTTGGGACATAATAGGAAGGATGCCTGATTAGACTATGAAAATTTGTTTCCAAAATACACATTAAATTTATGTTTAAATTAAAACCATGTTCTTTAAAGAATATATTCTGAAATATCTTACTCCTATCGTAAAGTATCTGAAATATACTTTAATTCAATAAAGAATAATCTGGAAGAAAAGAAATTTTTCTCAAAATTTTAGTCTGAGTGTATAATTCTTTCTTTAACATTGCTGTATAGTATTATTGTAAGGAAAAACTGATGTACAACAATTCTTTGAAAACAATTCAATCATAATATATTAAATATAAAATATCTTAAAATGACAAGATGTAAAAAGATGCATAGTAATTTCTCAGTGAATTAAAAAAAAACAGTTAACTTACTCTTATGAAGTAAAAAAGAAAATAGAATTCTTGTTGAGCATCATATGAAAAATGGTGTAGCAAAATGGAAGTCAAGAATTAAGCTACTAAAGATATGATTACATTGTAATGTTATGAATATAGTTTGCAACATGCACAAATAATTACTCGTATGAAAATCGCATTTTCTAAATTGATCAATAACTATACTTAAGATAAATAGAATCTTTCTGAAGGTATTACAGTGTAACTTTTAAATATGCAATGTTTTAAAAGATATTAAAGTATTTTTGCATTAATTATTCTTTCAAATTTGAAAATTCTCAATATATAAACCAATAAATACTACTAGACAATTTAAACAAATGTAGTAAATACTAATGTATTAAAAATCTAATTATTCCTTAAACAGTCTTATTGAATGAAATTTTAATGAACAGCGGTAAAAAAACACCTCGTTTTTTATAAATTACAAAATCACAGTTAAATTAGGATGTCTTCTTAATCATATAAATGTCTGTATAAGCCAGTTAAATTTCAAGCCATTATTTTAGCTTGCTGATAGAAGAATGATTCTATACCTTTAAGCTACAGCAATCTAAAATTAAGATTTAAACATTTCTTTTGAAACAAGACATAAAATAAGTTATAATTTCTTATTGAATCAAAAGGTAGTATATTTTGTAAAATATAAGTTACATTAGTTGTGTTTGCAGTTACAAAATTATTAAGAGCTGCATTGACAAGGATGACTACCTGGGTTGGTCAAAGTTTGATAATTATTCTGATCAATTAATTCTTTAACAAAGGAGAAATAATTAAATTATGTTTGAACTTGATGTTCCAAATGGCTGGAAGCTTCAAAGGGGAAATTTTTTTACAAGAATAACGTAATGCTTTTGGAGGATACTGTTACACTTTATTTATAAATGAAAAATGCAACCAAAATGCATCTTTTTACTTTTAACTTAAATACAGTTAGGAGGACTTGATATTTGTATTATGTTTATTTATACACAATTTAAACACTTTAATTAACTTTAAACAGTAAGAAGAGAATTAAGAAGCAATCACTTTCGCATGAGAAAATGACGCAATTAAGGATCAATTTTAAAAAAGTAACATTTTATATATATTTGTATAAATCATACTGATTATCAATAATGAAAATTTTGGTATGTGTTTATTATTATTCAAACAAAGTCATTATATTAATTTCTGTACTTTATTTTATATTAAATCACATAAATAAAAATTATATTTGATTTAAAAGTATTACTTTTCATAAGAAAAGGGGGAAATACAATTTTGGAGAATATTAATGCTAGTAAATAAACTTAAAATATATATAGAATTTACATATTTGCATTCTTTTTCAAGTGACTTAGAATGATTACTACAGTTTTCTTTTTAAAATATTATAATCAACATATGATTAAAATGTAAATCATTATAACTGTTGAAGCTAATATATGTTTCTTGATTTAAAGAGAAAAAATTTTTTAGACAAATTTAAACTCAAAAGTTGCTTATTTTTTAACATAGGATCAGCCTGATAAATATAATAAATGTTTGTACATGAATATTATAATTTGGAAATGCTTAATTACATATTAATCATTCAAATTTGTTTTTCATATGGTTTAAAATAATATTAGAATACATATTGGGGCCTTTAATTTCAACATGTTAAAAACAACCGATGATCTAATGATAAATAACTATATTTATAAAACAAAAACCTACTATTTTGAAATACAAAATAAGTTTTACCAAGATATAAATGTTAAAATAATACACAACATATCACAAATATACAAAAAAAAAAAAAAATAATAATAATAATAATGATAGAGATGCTTAGCTTAGTCAACTACATTTTAACAAAACAATTTAACCTAAAAATGTACTGATTATTTCTTGCCAAAGTTATGTAATTGAATGTAAGAAATATAATAATAAATATATTAAATTAATATAAAGTTGATGAACAAGATGTATACAGATAATATAAATGGAAATCCCACGTTTTAATGCAGAACATATCAAATGGTTTAAGTAGATATCACATGATTTTGATGTGGCACATTTGATTGTGAATTTACCTATTTATTTGAACTTTTAAAAAATTCTTGGGCATTAAGAATAAAAATAATTAATTTTTTAAGTGCGACTGTTCAGTTTATTTGTAAAATGTACTTTTCTTTACAGTAAAAGTCAAAAGGTCCCTAATTACCTTTCTTTCACGAGGTGATCAAGGTTAATAACTGGTTCATTTTCCCGTAATCGCTCACTTGTCTCAAAATCCCCTTTGCCTATAGCTTTCTTCAAGCGCTTAATAAATACCTGGAAATATATAACTGAAATAAATCAATAGGAAAACACAATAACACAGTACAGTATATAATCAAACTTATTTACAGTGAACTATCAGGCTGATCCAATAAAAAGTTCCCTCTCTGTAATCAGATTTACTATATCTAATTTTACTTAAACATTGAAATTTCTTAGCATATTTATGAGGCTTAGTTGGAAACAATTACTGTGATAACACAATAGAGTAATAAATTTTTCATTACATACATGTTACTAATTATTAATATTTAAAATGTATCATGCAATAGAAAGAATTTTGAAGTAGTATCACTTTTACATACCATGGGGGGGGGGCAAAATAAAATTTTTTTTGTATTTATTTTGCCTTTAAAAAAAAAAAAAAATTTCCAAAAAAAAAAAGGAAGTTTTCCCAATTTCCTTTAATTAAAAAAAAAAAAAAAAAAAAAAACATTTAGAAAATTTGTAATTATTTTCATTTCAGACATTGAAGCCTCTAATGTTTCACTTTTTTTTCTTCAAGGATAAGAAATCTTTCTTTTTTTTTTGTCTGCTATAGCACTGTTGTCTTGTTTTACTTCAGATATGATGTCATCATTACTTCGAAAATCTGAAGTATTTTCCTCTAGTACACAAATCAAAGTGAATGTCTTGGGGGAGAAAATTAACTATGTTTCTCCACCCACTAAGCAATTTGTAGATTTTCCTCTTTATCTGCAATGCTGTCTCTTATTTAATCTAATACATTCCTGGAAAGACCTACATGCTAAAAGCAGTTATGAATTGTTGTAGCTGTGACTTGTCTTCCAAAATGATTGCTTTCAAAAAATATATTCCTCAACAATCACTATTATCTTCATAATTTTACAAAATAAGCAGAACTAGGTTGCTAATAATCTGATCCAAGAAATTGTATCAGGAGGCAAAAAAGTTAACTTGATGCGTTTAAGATTTTTAAAGTAGGGATGGGCAGAGCATCAATTATTAGAACAATAGTGCACTATGTTTCCCTAATTCATTATCCCATTGATGATGCTTTTCAAACAAATCAGATGTCCACCAAGCTTTTCAATAAGTTTTGTAACTTACAGGTACCTTTTTTTTAACATTCTTAAAACATCTAGGTTTTTGCGAGCTTCCTAATCATGATTAATTTTCTTTTTTAAGAACCGTCCAATGTTTGCATACACAAGAACAGTTACTATCTTGGCTGCTTCCAACCAATGCATTTTTCTCTTCATGATTGTTATTTAATCAAGACAGTCTTAAGCCTTCCAGTTTCTATATCTGATGTTGAAAGACTAAATATTTCACAATCTATCTTAACACATTAAATATTATTCTATTTTTAAATCTGTTCAGCCAGCCATTTGAGCATATGAAACCCTTTTCTACACAATAGCACTGATGATCAGATAGCAATTTTTTTTTATATAAATGTTTGAAACTGTAGATTTTAATAAAGAAAATACCTTGTACATCACCAACTGATTAGCTCCATCAGCAAAACATTTCATTTTTGTTTTATCCTCAGTTCAAAATGCTTTAGTATTTAACGGAATTAGTCATTTTTACCGATTTTTTTCTCCCAGGATATTGCTGATATGGTAAAATTTCTGTTCAGTCCAAAGCACTCACATAGATATGAAAACAGCAAATGGACATGGAAAGAAATGGGTCATCAGATGATACCTGAATGATCAAATCCACAACTGATTTGACTTTTCACAGGGGTAAGAGTGGGGTCTATGTAGCAGATTAGTAGATGCAAAGAAAGAACAAGGAGGGTGAGAAAGAGAAATACTACTTTCTAAGATGGCAGGTCAGTGGTTGATATCTGAAAACAAACACAGAGGGTGAAAGAGTGGAATGTAAGATGGGAAGTTTAAGAATACTATCTACCAAGATAAAGCATTCACGAAATTACCTGAGGAAAACTAAAAAATGTTTTAGGACAATTTTAAATCACTATAAAAGGGCTTTCATTTTCTCTGAAGTTCACTACAAGCGCAAAAAAAAAAAAAAAAAAAAAAAAAACAGCATAACTTAAATGTGAGTTCATTTCGGACCAGTGAAAAAGTTCACTATGACAAGGTATGACAATAGTAGAATTGAAATAAATCAATATCAAGTATTTTGCACAATTATATATATATACATATATATATATTACAATATAAAATAACATATAATAATTACTATAATTCAGAAATAAGTACCATAAAATAGCTATACTTTTGCAAGTATTTTTAAAATAAATATTTCAATTGTTATCAGAATTTATACATACCCTAAACGAACGAAATTTATCAATAAGAGGTTCATGTGAAAGAAATCGAACATCCTTCAGATAAAAATAAGTCTTGTTTGAAGAATTGTTTTTATTTGCTTTCTTCTTATGATGAGGTTGGACCGGATAAATACCTTTCAGTATACAAAGTCGACTGAAAAATTATGAGCATGTTTATAACACTTAAATATGAACAGAAAAAATTTATTTATATCATTAATAAAAGACTAACCAAAAAATAAAAGAAAAATCCCAAAGCTTATTACATTTAAGTTTGAAAAGTAAAATAATCATAGCAAAAATTAAATTAACTTTAATAATCAATACTATCGAATAAATTAAAAGATTAGAATCGATAATAAAAATCGAATAAAAGTTTGTCACATCTGACCAAAATTTTCATATATCATTTTAGACATATATGAAATAAAAGAGCCAAATATACAGCTTGAAATTTTTCAACCACAATTAAGTATATTAAATCCCAAAAGAACATAACATTTCACACAAATATGAAAGATAACTTACTACATATACAGTGAAGCAAAAGAATAGTTTTTTAGTTTAGTTTTTAACGTCGCACTGAAAGCAACATGAGGGCTATTGGGGACAGACCTAGTAATTTTGAACCTTGGTCAAGTGACAAGGATGACATCCAAGAGCACCCCCTCTCCTAACTTCCACACCATACCAATGGGAGGACTTTGGGCCCGACAGATTTAACGTGCCTCAGCTACACGGAGAGTCTTTAATGGCCAAGGATCAAATCTGTGTCTGAATGAAAACTTCAGGCCATTAATCTGAAACCATGACAATTAATCTACCGTGGCCATAAAGTAAAAGAATAGTAATTACAAACAGAAATGTTAGGACAGATATCCTGAGGGGTATGTAGGGAAACTGATTTTTTCACTATTATTAAAATATATGTAACAATGTATATGAATAACAAAAACCTGGAGAATTTTTTTAATTATTCAAAATGAATTATAAAACAAATTATCAAAAAATTGATACACAGTTAAGAACATTTCTTTACTAAAGTAAAAAAAACTGCGGAAAAAAATTATAATATTCTGAGAGTATTCACCTTAAAAGCTTTTGTGTGTTAAATATACCAAGATATGATATGAACTCTTTAAAGTATAGCAAAATTAAGGCAAATGGCTTTTTCATAGTAAATAAAAATAGCATTTGTCTTTAAGACTTTTAAAGTATTTGCCTTACAGTTCCATGTTTAATAGTCTTAAAAGTTCTAAGAATTATACCAAGATGTTATTTTAAATCTTTAATATACAATTTTTAAGAACATCTATCTGTATTGTATGTATATATATATATATTCCCTTTATGTTATGAGTGATTCCTAACGTAATTTTTTTTAAACTTCAAGAAATTGAAAATCTAAAAATTGTACTCAATTCTTATAATGTATAAAAACATCACAAAATTATTTAAAATTGAATTCAAAACATCATTGTTACTAAATCCAATATATGGGAAGTTCTGGACATTCTGGAAATTTCCAGGCCCTGTCTAAGGCATCCTCCATTTTTGTCACAATATGAGAAATGTGTACTAGGGGCATTATGAAATAAGAGTTGAAGTTTATAATGAATGATACAATACATAAAACAAAACTATTGAAAACTTTCTTGGAAAAATGTAAATAAAATGTCTCTCTTCTCTACAAAGATAAGATTTCTGTATTTTACATTATTCATGAATATTTTGTAATACCACACAAAGTCTGCATATTTCACATTCAGGGGTCTTACTGTGTGCTCCTCAGAAAGATGTCCTGCACAATAAGATACATACAATCAAGTAACACCACTGAAAACATGTTTTATAAAAATAAACAACATGCTTAGTTAATTACTATTAAATTTAAGGCTGTTTGAAATAAAATGAATCAAAATTTACCGAAAATCTTTCAAAGATAGCTTAAGTCTCTTCATAGCTTGCTTTCTGCTCATATATGAAACAGCTATGCCTCTTTCTCCCTAGTTGTTAAAAAAATATATATATAATCAAACAATGGTAAAAATTCACTATAACAGAAGCATGATATCCACAAAAGGAAAAGTAAATTAGTTCAAAATTACAATCTTTTTAATTCAATGCTATAAGCTGATTCTATAAATACATATCTACAAAAAACAGTAGTATTTAAATATATGTGCATGTTCAGGAAATATTTTCTATTTCTAAATTGTTTTAAGCTGATCAAAATGCTTATAAAATATATCAAAACAATTTTTTTAGAAATATTAATATAAAAGTAGCACATGCTTTTCATTACGTAAGAACAATCAATATTTTTAATTGTTTCTACAATGGGCCATCACATAACACATGGTAAAAATGTGCATTTTTCATGCTCAATCAAATTAATTTCATTTAACAACAATTTGTAGTGCAAAATAAACATGTTAACATAGTTAGTGAATAAGAACAATTGGTTGATTGGTATTGTTAACGTTGCAGTACAAGCAACATGAGGGCTATTGGCAACGGACTTTGTAATTTTGAACCTCTGTCAAGCGACGAAGATGACACCTGAGCTATCTCCTTCCTCTCCCTATCTTCCACACCAGATTTAATGTGCATCAGCCCTGGCTTCATGGCAGATCTTTAGTGGCATCTAGGTTCAAACCCTCGACTTAACGAAAACCAAAGGCCATGAGTTACAACCATGATCACTAGGCTACAGCAGCTACAAAAAACAACTGGAGACCCACTGACAATTTTTTTTTTTACAAACATGAGTGAAAGTTGATGCTTATGGCACGAGAGCCAAATCTGACTAAACGATGTCTATATGCGACTTAGGCATTAAAAATGAAAGGAAAAAAACGAGTGACAATTTTCATGTTTTTAACAAAGTTAAAAACATGAAAATTGCTAAGGTAGCCCATATTTACCACAGATAGTAATCCTTGTGGGAAAGAAAAATTGCTAATAGGCCTCGATTCTGTTTCTCATCTTGGACTGACAAATCATATTTGCTTAACACACATTTTAATATGCTTGGTTAACTTTTCAATAAATTTCATGTATGTATATAAAAAAATCAGATTGAGCACAGTGTTGTAATGACTGGTGCTCCCAAACCATTTGATTGTTGGTGTCGTCTTGGCCTTTTCACGCTGGACAGTTACCTTTACCAGACACTCGGACACTTATATCAGCCCAAAAATAATATTAGAGAAACTATTTTTGGTTTGAAAACAACTTTCATGACTTTTTACAGAAAATGTGGTCAGCAATCAAAAGTCCATTACAAAATCTAACTGTGCGAACGAAAATCAGTTTTATCATTACTTTTTCAAGAAAAAGCTTCACAATCCTCACCGTTCAAGGTTAGAGATTTGTTACCTTTCTTTTTTAAGAAATTTTCAATGTTTTTGGTTGAATTCATTTTTATATGTCTTTTTGTTTGATTGCAATCCTTAGGAAATTGTCATTCAAACATCCTGTTTTCAGTTGAAATGCCTCAAAGTTTGGAAATCATGTGTTTTTTTGTATTTTTTTTTCATGTTTTTGAGCTATTTACATGTTTTCTTTGAAACTCAACTTTTTCACATTTTATTTTGTCATCTGACAAAATGCTATCTCATTTCCTGTTGAAACAGCTTCGAATTTGAAAATAGCACATTTGAAGCCATTTTAAAAATCACACCCAAGTCGTATGCTAAAATAGGACTACCTAAATATCCTGCACTAGCAAACCACTATTAATCAATTTTTAATGAGTTTTTCTTTCAATTACATATTTTTAATAAACACATATTTCCCAAAAAATCCTGTACACCTTTAAGTTTTAGAGATTGGACATACTAATAGAAAATTAATATTAATAAAAGGAAAAGTTTGTGTGTGGACGATATAACAAAAAGATGTATAACCCAGAAGCATGAAATTTAGTATCAAGAATTCAAGGGTACTGATAGTGCACATTTCAAAGCTGTTTTTTTTTCCCTTCAAAAATTTGCTTTTCATTCTTTAAAAATTTAATGTTAATCTAACCAATGTCACAGATATTGTCTTTATTGCCCAAGATATTTGTGCTTATTACTTAAGTCTTTGTTTCTGGAAATCTTCAAATAGTTTCTTGAAGATATTTATATTCAATAATTTATTTTTTCTTTGTAACAAAATGTAATTGTTTCGAAATACTATTTTTTTACATTTGTTCCTTCCTTGTAGATGAATTATGATTCTGTTTTAAATGAATCATTTAATAAAGATATCCTATCTGCAATTGAAGAACTTATTATTAATTACATTCTAAACAAAACTCCCAAAACATTTACTACAACAAACTGCATTATTGATAATGAGAATCAATCTGCAAATACCTATAAAGAATTATTTCACACATGTATTTTGAAAAATTATTTTCTTTATTGTAATCTAACAACTACAAACATGTGAAAGGAAAGTGGGAGGCATGCTTTTCAAATATTTTGTGCAAAGTCAATAAAATCAAACACTTTTTAATACCAGTGACAAATTATAAGCAGTGATACAAAATCTTACGGAAAAAATGTAATAAATGGACTATAAGTACACTTTTAGAGCCATTTCCCATGCAAACAAAATGATAGTAAATGCCTGACATATAATAAGTATGGGAGAGGATATAATAAATTCTGATATCTTAATGCTTTTTCTTCTATTCTCCAGTTAACCCAAATTGGCTCTGCTCCTAATTATTCCACCTTATCCATCTTGTATAGTAGTTACTCCCCATTTAAAAAAATATGTTTCGATTTAAAACATTAACTTAAATTTAATATAACGGGTGGATCTTAAATTAGCGTACTTATTTGCAGTCGAGAAAAATTCAAAAAGGTGATTAATTGCCAATTTGGTAACCCATCCAAAAAAGTCATAAAAATCTTGTTTTTGTGGTAACCCTACTATGAAAGGGGATCTCGTTTCTATTCTGACGATTGATTTATTCTATTTCTATATATTCTAATTCTTATTTATATTATATATATTTTAATTCTTATTTATATTATGCTATATATATATTTTAATTTTATTTCTTATTTATATTATACTATATATATTTTAATTTTAATTCTTATTTATATTATATATATATTTTAATGTTATTTCTTATTTATATTATACTATTTATATTTTAATCTTAATTCTTATTTATATTATATTATACTAGTTATCTTTGATTTATTTTAAATCTTATTTATATTATATTATACTATTTATCTTTGATTTATTTTAATTCTTATTTATATTATATTATACTATTTATATTTGATTTATTCTAATTCTATATATCTATATATTATATTTCTTATTAATATTATTTTATTTATTAGTTATACTACTTAATTATATTATTTTGTAATTTATTTAGTTATATTACTTAATTATTTTACTTTTTAATTTTTTATTTATTACTAATTTAATTAATGTCGAAGAAAGCATTATGAATGATGATACGTTTAGAGATTTCCTTCACGCGATCGTCACAGTTTATCCGCCTGATCACAGACATCCCTCCATCATAAGGTTAGTGCTTTTTTCACGTTTAAAATTATTTTCATGTTTTCCACAAATGGTGATTTACTAAGTTTTTCTGTCTTTCGGTCATAATTTCACCGTAATTTCTTACCTTTCTTCAACCTTTCGTAGTTATGTTATATATAAGTATATTTATTGAAAAAAATCTTATATTTAATTTAAATTTATTTTATACAATCTTAAATATATTTATCTAAGTTTTATCGTTTTAAGTAAAATTAAGATATACCCTATTTCTTATTTTAATGTTTGCCACAAAACACTGATTTAATACGTTTTTTGTCTATCGGATAAAATTTCGCCGTTTCTTTAACATTTCTACCGCTTCGGCTCTTGTTTTTCTATATTTCACAGTTAACATGTTTTTTGTCCAACGGTCAAAACACCATCTCGATTCCGACTTTGAGAATTCCGCATTTGGCGTCACTTTGGCGCGATTTTAAAAACGTGCCAAGAAGTATGCTAAATTAGGAATTTACCAATATAACTTTTGGTTTGGATTAATTAACATCACATTAGAAGCAGCACGAGGGCTGTTGGCGATGAATGTTGTAATTTTGAACCTTGGTCAAGTGATGAGGACAACACCTGAGCTGGCATCTCCTTTTCCTAACTCCCACACCATGCCAACGGGAGGACTTTGGGCCCCAACAGATTTAACGTGCATCAGCTCCAGCTACACAGAGGGTCTTTAGTGGCATCCAGGCTCGAACCCACGACTCTACAAAAACCACTAGCCCTGAATTAACTGCCTTAATCACTAGGCTACAGCAGTCATATTTAATAAACTATTCAAGATAAAAAAAAAAAATAAAAAAAAGGTTTCTATCAAATAAAATATGAATAAATATATATCATAATAATTGACATAAGTAAATCATAAAAAACAAGAAAAATACAATTTCCCAAATATGATAATTTTATCTTAAAACTGGAATTGTTTAATTTGGATAATTAGACATGAAAAAATGAACATGTAAATGAATGAACAGATCTCATTTTAAATGGCACAATCATCTTTATACATTTCCTTGTATCTTTTACACATTTCCTTGTTGGTTAAAAAAAATTAATAAAAAGGCCTAAAATTACACATTTTTCATTTTTAAGGCTATATTTATCTCATTATAAAATAATATCCCAATTCAGAATACTTCTTAAATATGCATAGAATATTACATATAAAACTTTTTTAAGTATAAATAATTATCTTCGTGTATATAAATACACGAAGATAACAAGTATTCAATTTTTATTGTACTCTAGTTAAGAGGATGACAAGTTTTAATCTACTACTCAATTCTGTTTGAAAAAAAAAAAAATTCTAAACACTTTGTTCTCTATATTTCATCTTCAACATGTTGATGACATGTACATTTTAATTTTTATTACTTAAAAAAATGCATATCTACTTATTGCTTAGAAATTTTTAATCCTGTTTGATAAAAAGGTTAGCAAGAACACCAAAATGATCCAAATTTATATTTGTCCATTCTGGCACAGTTCAAAAGAAAAAGCAAACAGAAAAATTCCCAATATTCAAGGAATGTAATAAGTTTATGTTCTACACATTTCAAGAAATGTAATGTGTTCATAGATTTTTTTTTATATATATATTATAGTACAATTTATAACTTGCTTATCGAAAACTTTATTCCCTAATCACTAAAAACAGAAAAAAGAAGTAAGGACAGAAACACAACAACAAGTATTACTCAAATCATTCTAATTTGATTCAAAAAGAAATACACATACGCAGAAATAAACTGAAAAAAGATAGGTTATTCAAGAGTAACGATCGGTTTCCTCAATAATTTAAATTGCGATGAACAGAATGCCTAGTTTGGAATATTCATACTAATTTCAGCTTTACAAGATAACCATTTGTCAACTAAATGTATTTTTGATGTAACATTTTCTAGTGGAAGGTATAGAGCAGCATCCAACGCAAACGTCGAAAACCTATATATGGAGAGCACCAGAAATCATGTTCTTCTGTATAGACATACAAATGCATGGGTAATTAATTATGTAAATTTCTTTTTCAACTGTGTAGATTATGTTAAATTTAAAAACCAAACTACTTTCATTGTATTTAAAACCAACATTAATGTAATATAAGCAAATTTTATGTGAGCATGTAAATTTTACGTATCTCTAGTGAAAGCGGCATATATAAAAACGCTTATGTTCTACGGTTAAAATATAAAATTATTAGATATTCTAAAATAAGATTGCTGAAAAAACAATAAAATCTTTTTGTAACAGATTTGAAGCAGAAAAAAACTTACTTTTTTTTGCATTTTTCGTGACATTTTGAAATAAAAAAATTGATATTAATATTATGAAACACGTGTTAGACTTCACAACGCGAAATCCCAAATAAAACTAAAACAGCTCATTTCATTTCATTACGAATTCTTTAGTGATTGAATTCAGTTCAGTGCACTTACCCATATTCTTAGTCTTTGCTATCGACACTAGCGTCTGTTCACAGCCATACAACCCTACGGGAGACCGAAAACTGGAAGAATCTACATAAATCGTAGGGATTGGAGGAATTCAGCTGAGGAGTTTAGGGGATTTAGGGAATCTTTACTTAGAGGGGTTGAAGGTTTTTTTTTCGAAACGTGCCAAGATTGCCAAACAGAGCAATTACCGTTCCAATGTGGTAGTCGTCCAATTGTGGTTATATCACACACACGATGACGATTCTTAGAAAAGCGACGAAAGATTCTTAGAAAAGCTGAGTAATAAGGCTTTCCTCCGCTAGATAAAAAAGTTCTATACAATTATACCTTTTCTAATAACTGTATTTTAAAAAACGAATTATTTGTATCAGTTTCGAACCCTGCTACATAAAAAAATTATAATATATTTCTTATATTGATAATATTTCAAAAAATTCACTCACTAATAAAAAAAAAAAAAGCTCCAAATAAAGTTATATACTTTGTAATTCATCGTATTTACAAAAAAAATACGTTCTTTCATATAAAAAAGTTCCAAATACAAGTATATATTTTGTAACTGGTCGTATTTAAAAAATACTTTCTCTAATAAAAAAAAGTTCTAAATACAATTATATATTTTGTAATAGATCGTATTTACAAAAAACACATTCTCTCATATATATAAAAGTTCCAAATACATTTTCAAAATTCAAAATATATTTTATAATTGACAAAATTTAAAAAAAAATTACATTCTCTTACAAAAAAAAAGTTCCAAATTGCACTTTTGAAAAATTAATTGTCTTCATCGGTTTCGAATTCTGCTACATATAAAAAAGCTTTAAATACAATTATATCTTTTATATTTAGTATATTTCTTTAAAAAAAATACGTTCTTTATGCCATTTCTAAGCTCGTTTTTCTTTTTAAAATTTTTTACAAAACTCTTGGTGAATATATTAGAAGATGTTAAGGAAATTAAAAATTTAAAGAGATTGTATGCTTTAAAGAGGAGGAGATATGTCATGAACGCAGAAAAGGATATATTTACTACATTCCATTATATATGGAAATTACTATTTTATTAATTGAAGCAGTTTATAATTATTAAAATAATGAAAACATATTATTTAATCAAAATTGAAACCATAAAGCTTATGAATTTGTGTTCACGACCTTGAGGTACCATAGTGTTCTTTTTCTCTCCCATGGAGTTTACTGTCTGTGGTAAACATGGGTGACTCGCGCCCTGGATACGATAGCGATGTTTCGACTCTCTTTCTTGTCAACCAATTTTACTTTTTTCCATTTTTCAAACAATAACATTAACAATTTTTTTAATTTTTCAAACACATATTTTTTCAAACATAGTTATACCCTTTTTGCACAGCATAGCCATATTTGGCTCTCGCGCTATAAAACTTCACCAACTATCACTTATAGTAACAAATAGTATAGACTGAATAGACAAAGAGACTATATTTGTATGGTACAGACTGAATAGACTTGTGAGAATAGTAACAAAAAATATAGACTGAATTTCTACGAGTGAGATTTTATTTTTTCTCTTCTCCTTTGTTTTTTTTTAAATCTAAAATAATTATTACATTTATTTCATAACTGTTCAAATATGAAATTATAACAGAAAAAAATTGAAAAAACGATTTTATTTGAAATGTTGATTCCAAGGAAAAAGACATTCAATAAACTTACATCATTTAATTTTGGGGCATTTTAGATGAAATAATACTACATTTAATTTCGGTCTTCTTTGAATACTCCATTTAGTTCCTTTGAATAGAATTACTCGTGTATTGTAAATTTATACAAATAGTTTTGTATTTCTCATCGATATTTCTTAATAAGATGATGTAAGACTTTTATTATTTGGTTTCTATTTTTTGTAAATTGGCTTTTTTTTTTTGAAAAAAATTTCAACAGATGTCCAATTTGACAAGAATGTATTTGATTAAGCATTTTGCAAAACATCTTTAACTATTTTTTTTAAATAATTTTATTGCATTCTCTTTAAGCTGAATTCAAGTTAGCAATACTTGAATCAACGTCATTTGATTATAAATGCAAACTGTATATATTATTCCTTACGGATGTCGTTGATTAGGATTGATTCTGAGAATTTTAAAAGCATTTTTTCAAAAAATAACATACACAATACATATTCATATTTACGTTTTCTCAGTTTTATTGTTGTAATTAAAGACATTTTTAACCATTTTATAATAATGTAAACATATTTAGAATTTCTACTTTTATTTTTTTTAATTAATATATTACCAATAATTTAACTGGTGAAAAAACGTTTATCATTGTTGTAAAAGCCGATTAAAAATCAAATTGGTAATAGAACTTCAAGACATTAAATTACAGCTTTCGAACTTAAAATATACGATTGATCATTTCTAAATAAATTTTTTCAAAAATGGAAAATATATACTCCATGTGAAAGCACAAAAATTTCGAATCAGATTTTTTTCGACATAACACACCTACTTACAAATACTTTCGCCCTTGAGGGGTTACAACTTCCAGATCAAAACTGGAAAATCTCTCTTGCTTTGAAACATTGAATTAATCACAAGAAAAGTAAAAACAAATTTATAGGATTCAGTTGTTTAATTCCATTCTAATACAGATAAAATAAAATATTTCATTTAATATTACAATGAATTAACATTTGACTTCATAATTTCAAGTATAATTTATGTTAAAATCCAAATGGTAAACAATATTTGAATAAAATTTATGGAACTCCAATCAATAGCTTGTTTTTCTATACTGATCAAGCATAAATCCCAATGTTTTTAAAATAGCTTTATTATATGAATACAGCAAATTTCTATGCGTTCAAAACCTTGTGACATTGGGCTATTCGCGGTTTCTCTTCACTAACCTTAGGGACTTTCAATTGAGATTGATTGCTTTCGCTAAACAACCTTTACCCAACCAAAAATGAAACGTGATGAAGAATGTAATATGCAAAGCAGTTAGGAATGAAGTGAAGCGGTTAAATTAAGAAGTATATAAACTCCATCTGAAGGAGAGGAGAAGGAGGATCAGAGAGGCGTTGCAACGAGTGGAGGTGGAATCTAAAGGTTATAATATTGGAAAGCTGACTTAAAGATTAGAGTTGAGGTCCGAGTGTAAAACACTCGGATTAGAATTGTTCTAGTGTTTTCAACAGTTGTTCCAGATTAAGACTTGCAATTGGTAAGAAGTTGTTAGATTATTATTGGTGGGTTGAATTAAGGTGTTAATAAACTTGACCAGGAGAGTTATATTATTATTGTCTTAGTGGTTATATATTAATAAATGTTGAAAGTTGTTTTGGTGGTTCTGTAATTATTAGTGTCATATTGTTTAATATTAGATATTAGTGATGGCACAAGATAACATCCGAGGTAATCGGATGTCACACTGGCGCCCATCCGTTCCCACCCCTGGAGTAGGAGCGGCCGTGTTTCCCGTTGAGTTTTTCGATGGTTCGGGGAATGTTAATGACTTTTTGTCTAGCTTGGAAGACAATATAAATTTCTATGAAATCCCGGAGGCCCTTCAACCGGCATATTTGAGGAATCATCTCACAGGTCGTGCTCGTGAGTGGTACTCGGTAATAGGTGAAAATTTAGCTGGGGGTATTGACGGTTTAAAACAAGCCCTACAACGTACTTTCCCTGCAGTGAGAGACCGCACGGAATTGGAGGCAGAATATTATGGGTCCAGGCAAAGATCCAGTCAATCGCCAGTAGCATTTATCTTACGAATGCTTAAGGTTGCTCAGTTACTGAATTTTGTGGTTACGGAAGCAACAATAGTGCAGCACATAATGAGACGCTTAGCTCCAAGTGTACTGGATTATGTAGAGCTTAGGAATCCCACTACTAAATCCCAACTCTTGGAGATAGCGACAACATACGAGTCGCGTCATGCATCTTATAACCCACCACATAGACAGGAGAACTACCAACGCGCAGAGTATCGACAAGGTAATAATAGGCCGAATTTTGATAGAAGGCATTCTCCAGATAGAATACAGGATAGGAGGCCGCAATATAATAATGGATATCGCCAACAAGGAAATAGGTATCCACCCTCAGGGTCTAGGCAACAAAACTATAGGAGGTTAAACTAATTGGCGATCGAATAGAGGGAGGTCCTCGATCGCGTGCATGGCAAAATCCTCCTGTTATGGCTAACAACATGAAAGTAAGGCCCATAGATATTCCTCATATACCCGTTATTCTGCATGATACATTTATAACAGCATTATGGGACACGGGAGCTGAGAGATCATTTATATCACTAGAATTGTATAATCGCTATTTTCACTTTGTTAAGAAGTTAGAGTCGAACCTCACCGTATTCATGGCGCAGGGAGCTACATGTAAAACCCTGGGGCGCGTAACCTTATCGGTATGCATAAGAAAATTTTGTAAAAAGTGGCAGTTCCATGTAGTGGAAGGATTACAGTACCCTTGCGTTCTGGGTGTGGATTTCATGAAAGCGTCTAAGATTACGCTGGACTTTGAAACAAACACCTTAAGTATACCTGATGAGGAGATACGGCAGGTTGACAGTAAGGAGGAAAAAAAGGTCGAAATCGACCTAACTAGAACTGGTTTGCTGGAAAACCAACAGCAACAGTTACAACAGCTCTTCAGGAAATACGCGGAGTTATTCTCAGATCAACCAGGTCTCACTCATGTGCTCTACCACGAAATTGACACGGGAGATCAACCTCCGGTAGCTTCACGACCTTATCGCTATGATAGAGTCAAGGAAAGCATAATAGAGCTTCACATCCAAAGAATGTTGGAGGAAGGAACTATTATGCCCATTCAATCCCCATATGCTTCCCCTGTGGTGTTATGTAGGAAGAAAAATGACAAACCGATTGATTCCCCTGACGCGTATAGGTTCGCAATAGATTATAGGAAACTGAATGCTATCACTAGGTACCCTAAGTATCCATTGCCAATAATTGATGATCTGTTAATGAATATAAAAAAAAATTGCATAATGTCAACGTTAGACCTCAAGTCTGGGTATTTTCAGTTAGCTATCAATCCCCCGGATATACCTAAGACGGCGTTTGTCACAAAAAAAGGGACGTACGCCTTCAAAAGGATGCCTTTCGGATTATCAGGGAGTGCACCCACGTTTCAACGAGCGATGGACATCATATTAAAGCCAGTAGTTGGTAAATTTGTGTATGTATATATGGATGATGTTATAATTACATCAGAGTCGTTTGGTGATCATGTCCATCACCTGGAGATAGTTTTTCAGCTATTACGAGACGCTGGGTTGACTTTAAACGCTGAGAAATGTCATTTTGGGCAAGAGGAATTGAAATATTTAGGAGTGATCATAAATAAGAATGGGGTGCACACTGATCCTAACAAAATTAAAGCTGTTCTTGACATACCCGCACCGAAAAATGCACGACAGGTTTCGAGATTTTTAGGGATGACTGGATGGTACCAAAAGTTTATCAGAGGGTACTCCGAACTGTGTGAACCATTGTACGCACTTAAGCGTAAAAAGGTCAAATTTCAATGGACTACTGAGGCACAAAAGGCCTTTGACACGCTAAAAGGAGCGTTGACTTCTGCGCCAGTCTTACAGTTGCCTAATTTAAATGACCCGTTTGAATTGCACAACGATGCTAGTTCAGTAGGAGTAGGAGCAGTGTTGATGCAGGGTGAAAGGCCCATAGCATATGCTTCTAGAACGCTAAATAGATCTGAAAGAAACTATTCCATTACGGAAAGGGAATGTTTGGCAGTGATTTGGGCTTTGCAGAAATTTAGGTCGTACTTTGGGCATTGTCCAACAAAAGTGGTAACGGACCATGCAGCGCTGACTAAGTTAACAAACGGAAAAAATCTTTCAAGTAGGATGATAAGATGGGCATTAAAGCTGGCGGAATATAACATAGAAT
>BMAW01020412.1:1184704-1216895 GCA_019974015.1 Nephila pilipes
TATATTAAAAAATATGTATATGTATGTATTAAAAAAATTGTAAAAAAATATGTTCACTCTAATAGTGTCTTGTAAATAATTTAGATTCTTTATGACATCAAGCATTTTATTATTCAAATTATAATAACGAATTTTATGTGTTAGCTTTTTTTTCTCTTTCTCCTTCGAGTAATTAATTTTTTTAACCTTTTACTTTTTAAAAAAATTCTCATTGCTTATCAACATTTTTCTGATTTCTTGGAGTATTTTCATTAGAAGCTCGAGAAATGACTTTTCAAAAATTTATGGAAGATTATTAACATTCTCGTCACTGCATCTGTGAAAACAGTTATAAAAAGTTGATTGATAATATCTGTAGAGAAAATTATTAATTTTCTCTTCAAATACAAAATATTTGATTAAAAATTTTATAGAAGTTAAATCTAGATGAATGATATGTAATGCAGGAATGAATTATCAACTTTTTTTGAAATTCATAACATATCCGTTAAAATTCAGCTGTATATTTCAAAGTGTTTGATTTGTTACTGATGGAACAAAAGACGAGTATTGTAGCATGATTTGTGACAAAAAAGTTCAAACGCTTTTAAGTTATATCTTATCTCGTTATAAAAATTTACTTACAGTTAAACAGTAATAAACTTATTTAAGAATAATTGCAAACAAGTTATTTAATTTTTTTATTTCCATTTTTCTCATTTTTTCATTGTTTTATATTAAATGATATCAAAGTTTGGTGTTGTTATGGAACGGTTTTTGCTAAATCGGATTTTTAGATGTAACATAGGTATTATCTTAAAGTTTTTTCCCCTTTTTGCTCATTATATTTTCGTAATTAGCAATGAGGCATAATTAAAATTGATACACACTTTTCAATTGGGAATTGTTATTATGAGAAATTAACATATATAATGAGCCAGAACAAATCATAAATAAGTGCTGAATCTTTAAATTTTAAAGCTTTGCACTTTTCTCTCATTCACAGAGTCGAATAATCTATAAAACTAAAGTTTATTCCATCTTACAGATATGATGGATCCTTCAAATAATATGATTTTGATTCTGGTAAGCTCAGAAGAACGGGAACAAATATTAAATCTCAGGGTACCATTTAAATAATTTTAAATAATTGATTATTATTTCTGTTGAGTACTTAGGTGTATTCAATAAATAGAATCAACTTATTGAATTAAATTTACTACCTAAAATTTCAAAATGCTGACTATATAAATAAAACACTTGAATCTCGATTGTTGCGTTTTCCCACGCTTTGGAGCGGGTTCATCGTGTGCAGTCCACTCGGATGACTGTCGATTGGACTTCGGAGTGAAATCATGGAGCCATGTTTCATCCATTGTCACATATCGAAGCAAAAACTCGGGTTTATTACGCTTGATCATCTTCAAACACAGCTCCGAATCATCAACTCGTCGTTGTTTTTGGTCAAAAGTGAGCTAGCGCGGCACCCTCTTTGCACAGAGCTTTCTCATACTCAAATATTCGTGAATGATATGATGTACACGTTCAGTTGATATATTTAGAGTGTCTGCTATTTCATTCAATTTCAATTTAAGGTCATTCAAAATCATTTTGTGGATTTTTTTAATGTTTTCGTCGGTAACAACCTCTTTTGGGGGTCAACCGTCTACGGTGCTCATTTCACCACGTCTAAACTTAGCATACCAATCCTTGATGGTTGATTTTCCTGGGGCAGTGTACGGAAACTTGGCATCAAGCCAAGTTTTTGCTTCAACTTTTTTTTCCCTTCAAAAAGCAATATTTTATCAACACGCGAAATTCCTTTTTATCCATTTTTTTCACAATAACAAAAGTTGTTTAACTCAAAATGCTATAATTCACTAACTAATGATCCGACAGCTGTCAAATTTATACACGCATCTTTTGAGGGTTAGGGCTATCTAAAAAACATATGGATTTAATTCTAGTAGTGCCATCTATGTGTCAGGCCGGGGACTTTTAAATTGATTTGTTATAATACTTTACTTAATTTTAATTACTTATAAAACAAAGCCAAATTTATATCTACAGATTTCCGTGCGTATAATTACAACTTTAACTCATAGAACTTTCATGCTACACATCGAAGACCAATACCATAAATATTTTCTTTTATTTCACCACTCTTCACTTTTTATCCTCACTTACCGTAGCTAGCAAGGAATGCGTTCGAGACAAATTCTTATTCCATGTTTGCGTGTGAATTTCTAATGTAACAGGCTTTCAACAACAATAAATTATGTTACTTACAAAAGGACTGAACTCTTCCTAAGAATCTGTGATCAGGATTATTAGTATTAAATAGTTTTCCGCATAAGCCAGAAATACGTTATGCATATGTGTGTGTAATAAGCCTTTTGAAGGTAAACTTATTCTTATCCTACATACTTAAATCTAATTTGAATTAATAAATGTATTTATGAAACATCATATTTAAACACACAATTGAAAATTATAATCAAAGCTATTAATAATACATGTGACAAGAGAGACTACGTTAAATTTCAGATTAATTAGGTATCTTTCTGGAGTAACTGATTACATAGATTTATTTTTGAAATATTTTATTTAATTATATTATTAGAAATAATTATTAAGTGTTGTTCTATGCTAAAAATAATTATTATAAGAAGTTTTTCACAACCTGCATAAATACAAATCAACCTCTTAATTCTGTTAAAAAAATACAAAACGTTAAAAATGATTAATATAAATTATATATATATATATATATATATATAGCGAAGCTATATCTCTAGCATTCTCCATTTTCACGATGTAATTCTCTATCTGCAATCGTCTCTCTCGTGTCTGATGTGAAATAAATTACAAAGCAGTGAACTACAGTTTATTTTTTGAACCGTCAGTGCAAAGCAATTATATAAGATGAATTAATATATTATTTATATATATTAATATATAAATAATATATTAATATTTTAAAATATTTTAAAATTAACTAAGGTAATAAAGCAATATTTTGAAATTAACTACAATGTTAAGATTTCTAGGTTCCAAACTCAATTATTTTCATAATAAAAGAAAATTTAACTTACTTGTCAACCAGCGTTCTTAGAGAATTCAGAAAGGCAATGAATGTAATCCAAAAAAAAAGCATTATCCCAAAAAAATGATGTAAGAACACTATGATTTCATCCACTGAAGTATATACAAATTAATACATACAAATTCTAAATTACAAGGTGCGCTGACAATACTCAAGAATTTTACTTTTAACACATAACTAATCATGGCCATCTATGTTTCAGGTCGGGGACTTTTCAATTGACCTGTTATAAGGGTAAAATTGGTAAGGGTAGAAGAAAATAAGAAGAGAAAAACTGTCTGAAAGAAATATGCGGAAATGCAATTCTGTTTTCTTTAACTGTGAGTGCACTGAGAAATAAAAATTTAAATTATTAGTATAGCATTAGAAACTACGATCTTTTCGTAGTAAAATAGACAAATCTAAATTTATAATATAAATTTGAGAACATTGCTTTTGCTATATAATTGGGTTTTCGCGTTTTCCTATAGTTGTAAAAACATTACTTATGTCGTCAGAATGAAGGCTGCGTACCTTATTGTTGAGCGAAGTACTTGTTTATAAAGTAGGACTATTATTTAATAATAGTGGAAAAAATCTATTAATTAGCAATGAGCTAACAGATGAATTTTACACCCAAATCTTTCTTGTATATATTTAATGTGTCTCAAATAGATTAGTTTATCACCTAAATGAAAGTCGAGGTAATGAACCACACTGATAGAGATTCGATGAAGATATTCCCAATTTATCTCTAAATTGATTAAACATTTATAAAAAAAAATGGGGGAGGTGTCAACACAACTGGATTTCCTAGAGATTTCTTCAAATTAATCACAGTTCTTGAATCTGTGAGCAATTCTTTGGGAGTATATAGGCATTTTTACATTTTTCTCATTGCCTAATTCAATAGTTCCCAAAGCGTGTACCACGGCACAGGAGTGCCAGGAAATCCACATACTTTTTTTTTTATCTCTATCTTAGAATTAGTCCTAGTTTTATAAGCGATAAGTAGCCGGTGGAAACCAAAGTGTACAAAGGTTTGCGGAGATTGAATGAGCTGGGAATCATTGGAATAGTTTAAATTTGTCTTTAGGCAAAACTGCCCATTCGTTAACTGTTCACAGAGGAGTGTGGGGAAGTCATAAATATCTACTTGCAGGCCAGCGTTTCTGAACTTTTTGGAGACGGACACTTTCGAGAAGAAAACTCTGGTGAGGACGGAAGTTTTTACGACATTGCTTAAACCCTTTCCTGTCAATTATTGGTAGTTATAAGTGTTGTTTGTCAAAAGGACCAGATAAAGTGTTGATCCCTTGCTGGGCAACGGGAAGGTTTGATTTCCCTTTTTTCTGAGAAAGATCTCTTTGAAAGCCACTTTGCAATTATATGTTCGTTTTCAATTTAAGAAACTTTCGGAAATATGTTCTCTGAAAATAGAAGGCATGTTCTTTCCTGCAATTTCCTTGTATCATTCTTAGTACTATAATTAGAATTTTCGTGCAGCTAATTATTCTATTCATATATAATAATTGGGAAAAATTATTATAATTATTTCACTTTGCAATTTATAGAAGGTAGTGGCCACAGTACCGTTACATGATATAATTATCAAATTATATTATATACCATTTCATAATTTAATACATGGACATTATGAATTACCTATTTATAAGCACAAAAATTGTTCACTGATTATTTTGGATGTGTTAATTATTTTTAGCACCTGAAAGTCTGAATAAATTAGTAACAATTTTGAGCAATGAAGCAAAATGTTCAATTCATTAAAAAGTTATATTTCATATTTGCTGCGCTATATATATTATAAATGAATTTTGAATTAATAAGTCTTGTAATGTTTTAATTTTCATTGATTTTAATAATTTCTGTATATGAAAACTGGGATAATCTATGACATGTAATGAAATACGTTTATTTTATGAATATTCATTAGTGAAATTATAAAGGAAAACCTTAACTATCCCACACAGCAATATATCTTTCGAAATATTTGAAGGCGTTGCTTTAAACTTTTACTCTGAATATTTTATAAAGCATTGCATTTTCCAAATGAATGTTTATTTCCCTTTAGGCAAAGATCAAATATTCAAAAAACATGTTTAAATGTATGTAGCATGATCATATATTTCAATTTCACAATCTTTAGTAAACACTTTAAAAATTTGTAAACGTTATAAAATTATTTTATGTGTATCAGAATAATTCATGCAATCATATACTTAAATGTTAAAGTGTTTATTTTGAATTAAGGCTTAAGTTCTTCAAGAAATGTATAATATTATAATCTTTCGAAAATTTAGATAAATATTAGTCCTATAATCAAGAAGATTAATTTAAAAGAAAAATATTGAGTGTTTATGAATGTTATAGAAATTCAATTAAATTCCAATTTTCTCAAATCAACGATTATTGATTTGTTAGTTTTATTAACGTCGCACTAAAAGCAACACAAGAACCATTGGTGACAGGCCTCGTAATTTTGAGCCTTGGTCATGTGACGAGGATGACACCTGTGCTGGCACCCCCACTTCTAACTTCTACGTTACGCCAATGGGAGGACTTTGAGCCTCGACAAATTTAACGTGCATCAATCTCGACTACACTGCGGGTCTTCAATGGCATTAACTCGATGACGAACTGTTTTAATATTGTTTAATTCTCTGAAACTCAAAATAAATATCTGTGAAGTGACACACACATTATACTCTAATAAAGAGCAAATGTACATTAAATATATGTTTGTTTAAAATTCTTTACAAGCATCGATTGTCCAAAAGTCAATAAATATGACTTTTTTAAAAAAAAATCAGTTGTGCTTTTTGACAGTTATATTACTGATCCATTGGTAATGGCTTCTTAACAAATAATAATTTAAAAAAAAGATGTATATTATTCTTAAGAAAATTCTTACGTTTTCTTCCTCAAATTGAGTAAAATAAATGATAAATATATCTTTTCTACATAAAAAGTTATTCGTGATGAATTGAATCGTTTGTTTTTCATATATGATTTCAATAACATTAGCATGTTTTGGTGTGTGTGTTAGATAGAAAAATATTGCTTAAATTCTAAGAGTAATACACATAGTTTTGAGTGATAAAAGAAAATGAAAAGAGTTGTAATGAAAATAAGTAAAGGCAGAAAATATGATTTTTAATTCTGTTTCTCTAATCACGAAGTGTAATAATGTTAGAAGAGAGCATGAAACTATTTAGAATCGGGGTGGAAACCTTCCTGAGATCCCCTTATTAGAGTTATCTCCATAAAATTCCATCTCAAATATATTATAAACATTTATTTAATAAAATTAAATAGTTGAAGTGACCTGGAAAACAAAAACATTTTAAACTAAAGAAAATAGGAACAATTTACATCTAGCAGACAAACATATACTTAATGTAACTTATTAATCTGTCCTTTTTGATGTTTTACAAACTGTTTTTATCTTTTCAGCCACTAAAAAAACTAAAACTATTTTTGTGCATGCTTTGAACCCTGAAATTTTTTATGGCTTCAACAAAATTATTATTTTTGGCTGCTACATTTTTAATGAAAATGATTGCAGAATTATTTTACTTTATTTATCGTACATAAATGATAATTTTTTAATGAACTTTGAAAAGTTTCTCTCTCACGAACCGACTGAAACACACACTGACAAAAATATTTTTTTTAATCTCAAACATATATTTAAAAATTTAAGGTCTTAAGAAGGTATAAGTTGGACACCCACGACGACTTTGTAAGAAAGGAATTGCCGACACGTATAACGTCAATAAAATCGAGAATAATGTATAATCATACGGAAATCGAGAATGAATGCGACATTTGAAACAGAATATTGTCCCTGAAAGCAAATATCTCGTTTCCCGTTTTATAAGGTTTGTTACGACTTTTAACTTTTCTTTAGGAGATTGTACCTGACACTTTTTGAAAACTAACCCTTAAACATATTGCGTATTCAAAGATTCAGATAGATAGGCTTAGAATGGTTGAACACTAGAGAGATTTATTGAAGTTTTATCTGTCGTGTGAGTTTAAACTCTCAAATATTTCAAATTCTCTCAAATGTTTGACATTAAAGAAAAGAAAATGAGAGTTTTTCCACAGCAGTATTCTAACAACCAAGTATGAAAGTATATCATTTTTAGTTTTACACTTAAGAAAAAAAGAAGTAGAATATTTTATTTGAAAGCAACTTCTGTAGTGGTGATAAAGTCGAGAAATGCAACACACTCGGCAGAATTTTAGAATTAAAATAAACAGCGAAAGCGCACACAAAAATTTGCCTCTTACTATAAATTATATAGTTAGTATTGTATTTTTATTGAGTTTAAAAAATCCACTGCACTTATAAAAACTTGTTTTTTAAAGGTTGTAGAAGAGAAAAAGAGGGGGAAATGTAGGCATTGCTAGCTTCTGTTTTAATTTTTCAGTTTCTCTCGAAGTCTTAAAATTTGTATATTAATAAGTTGAATATCAATGAAAAAATGACTTAAAATATTTTAAAGCATTTTATAATGGAATACAAACGAAGGAAATATATATGGTAATGAAAAACTGTTGCAGACATACAAATAAGCTACTGTATAACAGTTTATATTTCTGAAGTTTTTTAAAAATTAATTTTGATTAGTTCGAATAAATTCATCACTCATTCAACTGTCAGCATAGTATGGCATATTTTCTAACACCCACTTCCTTCAGTATATGCTTAAATTTTGTTATAATTTTTTTTTCCATTTCGAGTACTGCTATTAGAGTATAACTAAAAATATTCTTTTTTTCTTGTGATATAGTATTTTGCGAAACTTAAAGTAATTAAAGCTTTTGATAAAGATTTAATTTTTCACCGCTACTATGCAAAGAAATTATCAAACAAGGATAAGTTGAATGCTGTTTCAAAATATATTTCTTCCATTTTTGAATAACTTATTCATGCAAACTTATGAAGAAACGGTACTCTAACTCTAACAGAATATATATAAAAAAAAAAAAAAAACACCACCTTATTTTAATTCTAGAACTTTTATAAATTATTTATAATCTTTCATAGTTCTAGCTGTATGATTTAGCGCATTATCTTAACTATCTTTCACAGAGTGCACCATATTATTTCATTTACTTTTAAAAATTTTGAATTATTTTTTCTTTGCTTTTAATTTTTCACGACGGTCATGCATTTACAATTCCAACGATCATTTACAATCAGTATAATACATCAAATTATTCTACTCATGAAATAAGGATTTTGATACATAATTCCTTTTTAAGAATCCTCACAAAATTACGTGTAACTGTTCTTTTTTTACTGTTCGCAACGTCTGATAGAATAAAATAATTGCAAAGCTGTAAATAACACTATTAGAACCAAACACACGCACTGAATTGTGAAAAAAAAAATTCGAAGAAATTAAGAAAAATATATAACTGAAAAATATTAAAATATATAGTGAGAATTATAAAACATTAAAATATTTGGAAAATAATAAAAAATTTAAATAATTATTTATTTGAAGATGAAGTTTTTTTTTTTTTTTTTTTTTTTTTTTATTTTTGAATAGAATTTTTTATGTTTTTCTGTTGTAAAAATATTTTTTTTTTTAAAATTTTATAAAATTGCTCAGCTCAATTTTGTAAAAAGATACAATTTGTCAGCGTAATAATTAAAGCACACATTCTTTCTAAATTTAGGGAATGCCATGGAACATAATTTGAACATATTGTGTTCATGTAAAATCACAAAAATTGTCCTTCAGTGATCCTAATATTAGTAAATAATTTCAATAAGTTTTTGGACTGTTCAAACAAATAACGGATACTTACTTATGTATAAGTTATCCCCAAATTGCATTATAACTTACAAATAAATTTTGAAGAAGTTTCATAGTTTTAATTGATACGAGAATAATTGAGCTGAACTATTTTTAAATATGGTATAAATATGGCAGGGTGTGGAAGTCAAGAAGGGATGCCAGCTCAGGTGTCGTCCTCGTCACTTGACCGAGGTTCAAAATTATAAGGTCCGTCGCCAATAGCTTTCGTGTTGCTTCTGGTGCAACGTTAATAAAACCAAACCAAGCTTAATAGCATAATTCATTAATTTACATTTAATTGCAATAAGTAATTAATTATACCGCAAATGAAATAATCTTATTGTTTGAGCATTTCATGATTTAATTGCTACATAAATTTTACTATGTAATTGTAATAAGCTAAATAAAATAGATTAAAATTCGTATTATTATGAGGAACTAAAGCCAAAACAATGTATAATTCACAGTATCAAGATTAAAAATAAATTTGAGAAAGGTGGAAGAAGGTTTATATCATTGAAAATAAAGAAAGAAATATGACAGAGAGATTGATCATATATTTATATTGTTAAATTATGCAGAAAAATATTAAATCTTGCATATTAAGGAATGTAAGCAAATTTTTACCAAAAATTTTTGCTGAATATTATGCTCAAAGAAACATTTTACTTATAATTTTATAATAGACCTTACAAACAGGTATCAAATCAAATATGAACACTCAAATATAGTAACATATTTTAGCATTATTTATCCAAGAAAAAAATTTAATTCCTTTAATGCTACATTAAGTTATAAGAATAATTATTTTCAATAAAAAAGAAAATGAAGAACTAAAAGTAGCTCAATAAAGAAGTTTTTCATTCAATGTAAATAACAAGAGTACTTAAAATGAAATACCCTGAATAAAAATATTGCATTAATTATATAGACAGAATAAAATCAGCTACATAAATACAATAAGCTTAATGGAAACAATAATTATGAGGATGGTGTATGCATCTGCATATATTGTTTTTTTTTATCAAGACGATCTTATATTAAAAAATCGACAAATTAGCGATATGCTACGATCGATTTAAATCCAAAACTTCCTTAGTAAATATTTTATGTGTTTAGAAATAGGTTAGACCATTATGTAAATGGTTGAACCAATAACAATTTTATTACTTTCTCGAATAAATATAAACTTTTTGTGTGATTAATACATCTAAATTTCCTAAATGCGAAAAAACACTCGTGATTTATTTTTGATCTCTGCACTCCAAACTGTGTGTGAGCTATTCTTTGAAAGTGTTGGAAAATATTTGCATAGGTTTTATAGTGAAGCTCTTCAGATAAGAAAAGCAAGGTCTCGGGTGCAATCAATGTTCAAAGAGGGGTGGAGGAGGGGAAAGTCGTAAGGTCATTAGTTGCAAAGATAAAGTCACCAAGCTTTGACAGCTTGAATGAAGAGAATGTTTGAATGGTCAGAGCTCTGCTGGGCTGGATGCCATCTAAAAACTTGTAATTCTTCGAAGTCATACATCTGTACCGTACAAACTTGGCAATGTATTTATTTCGAGTTTACAGAAATCTGGAATTTCTCTTACTTGGTATGAGTAATATAAAATGAAAAGAAAAGCAACAAAAAAAATTGCCTACTCCTGAGTTCTCATATGGACGAGGAGTGAGGAAGGGAGGTCTCAGTCCTGGGAGTTGGCTGTATAGTGAATGTAATTATCCTTTCGAAAATTTCGACAGTGGAGCATAGTAGATATTTGTGACCTTATTTTGATGTGTGGGATATAAACGCATATTATAGCTAATTCATATTGAATTTTGTACAACCCAATAATATTTTTCATAAACAATTTACTTAAATTTGTGTAAAAATGTATAAATGTTCTTCTCAATAGCTTTAAAAAGATGATGCAATTTTTGTTGTTACATTCTAACTTTATAATACGCTCATCTGAGAAAATTGACTGAAATAATCACATTTCATCACGACTGACTTCTAGGGGGATCAGACAGCAGTTTACCTTTATAATAAGTCTTATATGTTCACTGCATATGGGAATATATTTTGTTTAATTTAAGTATAAAGTGTTGCATGCAAGACAAAATTCTACAAGATAAAACATATTCAACGAAGAGGATGTAAAATGCAAACCATGACCCAAGTTGCACTCGGGATATATTCTCGGTATGATTTCATTTTTCTAAATATTAAATTTTTAAATATAATTTTTATTATACAGAGAACTTTTTTGCACTGGTTTTCATTGAATATCAGCAAAAAAAAAAAAAAAAAAAAAGGATTTATTATTTTAATACTTTATGCAAATAATTTTTGGAATTAATTTATCACTCATCCACTCCACACCCCCTCGTTTTAGAGGGGAATATACTTAAAGTAAAAACTAATTTTTAATCATCAGACAGATAAATTTTTTCTCATAAAAGCTACTGTTTCATGTTCGAATTTTAAGGGATTTTTGGCTTATTTTCAAGTAATTAATGTTTAGTCATACTTTCAAAAATTAATTAAAGATTTTATTACCATTTTATTTGTATCATTCGAATATTTGTTTAATATTTTCTGAATTGTGCTGTTTTTAAGGCCTGCGTGGTTACAGGTTACATGCAACATTTAGTCGTTTTACAGAAAATTTTTAAGGAAACATTAAATGCGTTGATCTAAAAATTAAAATATGTATATAATATTTAAAAAAAATCGCATTGTAAAGTACAAAGCAAACGCTAAAAGTCATTGTATTATTTAAGTACTTTTAATATAATTATAACTAGATTCTTATAACTTATTTACGTTGAATGATGTTCATTTTCAACAGCTATTCTTTATAAAATATTAGTTTTTAGAATTAAATTAATTATTATTAGTAGTAATTAGAATTTACTTCGATATTTCATATTACTGTTTCATTCAAAGAACAAATATTTTGTTTAGATTTGTTGATAATAGTATAAACTGAAATTTTGAGAATAGCCATTACATTCCCAACAGAATTCTACATTTATAAATTTAAGAATGGCCCCCCCCCCCTTTTTTTTTTTGTAAAATTATTTTCAACAAGGAAGGTAATTTAGTATTGATTTTATGAATTATTTGTTTTCAAACAACTATATGAAAAACGATGTAAATTTCTAAATCTGTTGATATTTAGTGAAATAACAAGCATGGAATCAAATGGTTCATTAAGTTACTCAATTCGTATGAAATTAACATTTTATAAGTACCTTCTTTGTGTTTGATTCTAGATTCCATTTATTCAAAGAAAATGAAAATCTGCTCCTTTCTACAATAATTAATTAATGTTTTAAAATTTGTTATCTTCATTTTCTACTTTCTACTATGTTATTTGAAAATATGTTTTATATCTCCCTATTGGTTTACATAAGTAACTTTTCTGAATAAAAATCTACATTCTACTGAACAATTTTAAATATTTGATTTTCACATTACTTTCGTCTTGTATTATAATATATATTTTATGACTTTTGTCTCTTTCAAGGGCCGCGTCCAATCGTGGATGCAATCCTGATGATTGTTGCATATGAAACGAAATGAGGTCTCTAAGTCATTAAGTGGAATTTAGGGAAATTGAAGTTAGGATACCAGTTGGGGTGTTTTCATATACATGACTCAAAGTTTTAAAGTCCAGTGTCAAAAGCCCTTATGTAAGTGGACTCTAGTGAAATTAATTTTTTTAAAAATTTTCTTTTCCAATAATTGTTTCTCTATTGAATAAATATTATTCACTACTGTTTGGTTTTCATTTCATTATTTTGCTTGTGAAATGTCTCTTAAATTTTCATTACGTAAGGAAAGTTAAATAATGACATTCATTTGACTGCGCAAGGAGTAAACATTCAACCTTTTTATCTGTGGCTGTAATGTTTATTTAAAACATTTACTACAGTTTATTTTATTTGAACAATTTAATTAATTTATGTATTTTTGAACCTCGCAACATATTTTATTGCTCGTATGTCTCGTTTATTATTTAAAAATTAGTAATACAAAAATTTGATTTTGAGATACTTAAATGAGTTTATTAATTCATTAAAATTTCAAACAATGTCTTAATGAACAGATCAATATTTTTTACGTGTTTTATTGTTTGCTAAGTTCTACATGTGAAATGCTAAATTAATTGAATAGTTCTGTTCATTTTTAGTATTTAATCTGATATCAGAATTCATAAGCCTTGAAAATAATTTCTTATTAACAGGAATTCACGAAGAGAGATATATTATTCAACTAAATGGGTGTACATATTTGCATTTTCTTCAGTAATAAGAGTGAAAATTGTAGCTATTCTCTGTCAAATAATTATAATTAATTAAAAAAGAGACTAAGTTAAGTCATTTTTACAGATAGGGGTAAAAACTATCACGTTTTTATTGTAAAATGTATACATATATATATAAAATTATTACATGATAAATAAATATTTTAATTAAATATTGATTTTTATTAAATTTTTGTAAATATGTAAATTTTTTTTTCAGATTTAAGAATCTTAACTTTTCCCCCCCTCTTATATTTCTAAACAAAATTCATCTAAACTGTCCTCGAAATTCGACGATACTTGAAATTCTTAGATATTATATATTTGAAGTAACTAATTGTGTGTTATTTGATATTATATGCGAAATTATTCACTACAATAAATTATCATTAATAGGTATTTCTAAAAAAAGTAATTCCATATTTTTGCTTGTTTTAAATACTGAAATTAACCAACTTCATTTAATTATTATTTTTGTATTTCTTGTGACTGAAAGAATTTAATTCCAACGTTGATCAGAACATTGATTTTTGAAGTTTTACCAGAAGAAAAGAGTAATTTCGTAAAAATCGGGTTTTTTTAAGAAAAATTTAATATTCCAAGCTTTAAAATTTTTCTGTTTATATAATGTTTCACCTTCAGTGCTAGTACAATATTCTTTAAAGCAATATTGAGTTTTTTTAAAATTCACTGGTATTGCACTGGTAAAGTAAAAACAAAATGCTAAAGTGAACCAGTGCTGGCGATTATTTATTTACCATTTTTTGCCCTTGAAAAGGAAAAGGAGCTGCATATTCATTGGGAAAATTTCTTTGGGGGAATTTTAATATATCTGCTAATATTATAAATATTCTTTTTTTGTTGCAAGTTTTAAACATTCAGTTGCTCAAAATTGTGTTTGAGTGTCTTCTGAAGTTTTTGAGGAAAGAACACTAATATCCAAAAGAGATGCCAATTCTTTTCAATCTTCAATAAGTAGTGATAGTTTGCCATTTGTATATCATGTCAAATATACATAGACTAGAATTCAACTGTTGTTTCAATAGCTTCTTTGAGTTGTTCTCTAAGTACTATGATGAAAGCCAGTCATGTATTTCCACAATAAAAGGCATTCCTGATGTAATATGTTGATTCCTTTCTGCTTTTTAATTTTCTATGCTACTCCTATGCAAAAATAATTCTCACAAACGATGTTGTCATGGCCCCTGCTACAATTTTATTCATAAATAATGACATTGACTTTTTTCCATTTATCAGACTTCCTGTCAGAGTAAGAGAAATATATTTCAAACTTTAAATTTATATCTTCATGAGATTGTTTGATCAAGTCTCTCCCAAGATGAAATTTTATACCGCTCATACTTGAATACACTCTACATCAAATGTATAATCCTTATAATATGTTGGGTGAAATTTCTTAAGTAGACATTATAGCTCCCTTTCTGTGAAAATGACAGATTGAATATTTCATATAGCTCTTTGACAGGGCTGCTTTTGCAAAACTGCTGGAACAGACATTTTCACTTCAAAAAACAAAGTTCTTATTAAATATAAAAAATTAGTAGGTAGTACTAATGATTAACTGATGCTACTAATGATTAACTGCTTCCACTAATGATTAAGACTTCTAATAGCTAAAACTATTAGAAGTCTGCGAAGAGCAAATTATGTTTGATTCTAATTATGGAACCAACAGATATATCTTTCCACTTTGATTGTTAGTGATGAAAACTATGAAAGATTCCCAGTTGCCATTGAAAAGAACAAAATATGTTGTGAAATTAACGTCCCTGTTTTCGAAGAATTTTTAAAAAAACTGCCGATATCAAAAGTAGTTAGGACTGAAAATGATCATGTCTATATATATATATATATATATATATATATATATATATATATATATCAAGCATGGTTAAAGTTTATGAGGAAACAATTTTGTTTACTATGCAGCTGGTATATCTTGTGTGACTGGAAAAGACAAATAAATGCTAAAATAAAAAAAATGAAGGATGTCATTTGAAAGAAATTTAACAAGAATTTACATCTAAAGCATGTACAAATAATTTGTGTAAGAATATAAAGAAGATAAAGAAATCATAAAAATCATTGATTATTTTCAAAAATTCTATAGAGGATGACAATTTGGACCTATTGCTAGAGTTCGTTGAGTTATTAACACCAACCGCAAATCAAACATGAAGAAGCTAGTGGTAAAGTTATAAGAAGGTTAGATATTCCATTTTCGATTTTTCTTAGTGACATTGCAAAAAATAATAATAATGGATAGAATTATCTCATGGAACGAGGCAAATTAATTTAAAATTGTAATCCTTCCAATGTTGTAATAATTTCAGGACGAAATAATGAACAGACGGGATGGTTTCAGGAACAAATATTTTTTAATGCTCGATACGTTCCACAACATAAGGCAGGATACAAAACATATATAAAACACAGATTCACGAATATCACTCCATCGTTATTTTTTAACCAAGTCTCTCGCCTTCGAACGAGCTTGCGCTCGCTAGTCGTCCTTTTCACCAAAAGAACATGTGGCGCCATCTGGCTACCGTTTAATAGTACATAGAAGGTAGTGGTAAATTACAGTGTTACATCCTCCACCTACACTTCTGAAGGCTGTATCGGCGAGGTGGTGTAATATCAGGCATGGCATTCTCTCCAGCAGTTCCTCGAGGAGTCATTTGTTGCTTTCGAGGTATTCCTCTTCTCCTGAGAGGCACTACAGGAGATTAGGTCTCTGTGTCAGTGTTACTTAAAAAAGGAGTTAAAGCCGATGCATGGTAAACACCTAAAGGTTCATCAGGTTTGTCACAACTGGCTACCACAAAGGTAGTAGGAGATCTCTCGGATAGCACAATGTAGGGCCCGTCTTTCCTAGGCATCAATTTTGCACTTCTATCTTGACTTGCTTTACTCAATGGGTGAAGCTTTACCCAGACTAGATCATTAGTTTTATAGACAGGACTTGGTTTACGAGATTTGTCTGCAAATGGTTTTCGACGATCTTGACTCTTCTCAAAGGTTTCTGAAACAATCAGTGCTATTTTCCATTTGGAGAACCAGTCTTCTAAACTTAAGATATGTCTGTTAATATGATGTGCGATGACTTTGTGATTTCTATGCTTAGCAAGTATCGCTGTATCATCTGCGTACATGCAGAGAGTTGTGTTGTCATGTTTTGGTATGTCGTTCACGAAGATTTGGAATAAAATTGGCCCGAGATGCGAGCCCTGAGGAATTCCTGAGGTAATATTTCTTTGCTTTGAATATGTAGAATTTATTTTTACAACAAAATTTCTATTTTGTAAGTAAGAGTTTATTAGAGTGATTAAATAGGGTGGGATATTGTATTTAATAAGTTTATAGATTTGACCCTCATGCCAGACCCAGTCAAAGGCCTTCTGTATATCCAGGAAAACAGCTCCAGTTTCCCCCCCTTTTTTTATGAAGTTTGTGACTTTAGAAAGCTGGTGAGAGGTAGATAGTTGTGGCATGAAGCCATGTTGTTCCGGTATGATGATACTATTTTCGTGGAGATAATTTGATAATCTATTTAAATTAATCTTTTCAGCCAATTTTCCCAAGGATCGGGAGAAAGGTCTAGTTTTCTGCTACTGTTGGGTCTTTTCCTGGTTTTAGTATTGGGACTACTGACGCTGTTTTCCATCTACTTGGGAAGTGACCTAAGTCTAGCATGTGGTTTAGGATATTGTTGATTTGTAAAATATTTGGGGTAGGAAGATTTTTAAGCATTTTATTAGTTATATCGTCCATACTAGGTGATTTATTAATTTTGATTTTATTTATATAATTTTTAATTTCTGATGGTTCACAGGATGAGGGGGGGGAACTATCATTAAAGTTATTAGTGTTTGATAGGTAACCGTGAACGACATGTGTTACTGTCCTATCATGTGTAGGTGTTTGGATGTTGTTGAGCTGAAACTGTTTTTGAAGTGAATCAGCCAGTATTTCTAATTTTTTTTTAATATCACTCAGTGCGATACTTGTAGGGCCTGCAAAGGCTGATATGATTGAACTTTTCTTTCTTAAATCTCTAACCGCTCCCCAGATGGAGCCACTTTCAGAGTTGAATGATGAAAGAGTTGCCTTCCAGTTATTTATGGATTCTTCTTGAGTTTTTGTTTTGATTAGTTTGATTTTATTTAGGTGTTTTTTGTGTTCAGGGTTGTTCGTATTTTGCCAGATTTTTCTGGCTTTATTTCTATATGTAATGAGGTTTCGAACTTCCCTGCTGATGTAATGTGTTGTTTGAATTTTTCGTGGTTTTGATGCAGTTTTATAAGCGTTAAGTATGTTGTCTGTTAGAGTGGCGACATGCTCTTCTAGATTCTCTCCGCTACTAATAGTAGGTAGGTTAAAATTTGTATTCCTTAAGTATTGGCTAAAGGTACACCAATTTGTGTATACTTTGGTGATTGGATCGTTAGAGCAGATTTTATTTTTTAAGTCTATTGCAGCATGGATTGGATTATGGTCAGAAGAGAGTTCGGGGAGAGAGGTGATCTGAATTGGCCAATAGCAGTTCTTTGTGACCATGATGTCGATAGTGGTTTGTGCTAATTGGGTGAAATGAGTTGGAGTGGGCGGAGCTATGATTTTTAGGTTATTGGTATCTGCAAATTTTACTAGTTTGATTCCCCGAGGATGATTTACTCTGACCATTCAAACATTCTCTTCATTTAAGTTGACAAAGCTTGGGTAGTAATTGACCTTATCTTTACAATGAATGATTTTACGACGTTTCTCGCCTCTACCCTTTTGTAAACATTGATAATTCCCGAGGCCCTACTTTTATCTGAAGGGCAAATTGAAACTGCGCTATCAGACCCATATAAGCTTTTCCAGACACTTTCAAAGAATAGCTCACATACAGTTTGGAGGGCAGATATCAAATTAAATCACGAGTGTTTTTTCGCATTTAGGAAATTAGAAATATTAATCACCCAAAAAAATTATATTTACTCGAGAAAGTAAAAAATTGTTATTGGTTTAATCATTTACATAATGGAGACTAACCTATTTCAAACACATAAAATATTTACTAAGAATGTTTTGAATTTAAATCGATCGTAGCATATCGCTAATTTGACGATTTTTTAATATAACACATCGATCAATAACTCCCGAGTCTAACATTGAAAACAACATTTTTTTTTTATTCATCAACATAACACCTTTTGTTAATCACCTTTTAGAGTGATACAATCGTTCTAACGCTTTTCCAAATCTTTTTTTTTTCCCATTTTTTTTTCGCAAGAAATCTTTTTTGTTGCGAGTAAATAGCGATAAACAGCTTTCTGAATCATCGACTCGTTGCTGTTTTTGTTCCATCGAAAGCAATCGCGGCACCCACTTGGAAAAAACCTTTTTCCTGGTCCGATCGACTTAAAATTTTGACACGTTTCAAGCAAAGGTTAGTACTCTAGAAAGATCTGATTACTGGTTTACTACGAGCGCCATCTCTGGGTTAGTCTCGGGAGTTATTGATCGATGTGTTAAGATTGTCTTGTTAAAAAACAAAATATATGCAGATACATACATCATCGTCATATTTATTGTTTCATTAGGCTTATTGTTGTATTCATGTAGCTGATTATATTCTGCTTAAATAATTACTGCATTATTTTTATGCGGTACATTTCATTTGAAATACTTTTGTTATTCACATTGAATGAAAAAAACTTCTTTATTTGTGAAGCATTTCAGTTACTTTTAGTGTTTTATTTTCTTTTTTTACAACGTTTTTCTGAATTTCACTTGGTGTGTGTGTGTGTCATCAAATTTTCGATCGTTAATTTAACCAACTTCCCATCAAGCTAGGGCTTTGAAATTTTGGGAATCGTTCGTACTCACCTAACAATGCAATATTTAGACATTTGCGACAAGTTTTAACTAATATTTCAATAATTTTTATAAGTCATAATATTCTTTCCCCTCGGCGCTTTTAGGATAGAGGAAAAAATTTCTTTCCCCCTCTGGGAACTCCCTATACGCCACATGAGGTATCGTAAAACTCACAAAGGGGAGATAGTAAGGGTTGCTGACTTTCAATCACTAATCATTCGCAAGAAAGAAAGATTCCAATATTTGGCACCGGGTCTTATAACAATAATTTTTTCTGAATTCTGGTTCCCATTTTCTTTAATAGAATGACTTCCAAGCTTTCAAATACATGTTATGATTTTTATGAGTATTATGAATTTTTTAATACACTCACAAATGTCTCTTTTTAAGTAAATTTTAAAGTTAAAAATAACTAACAGTTTTAACTAATATTTCAATAATTTTCTTTAATAAACTTTGCCACCATATAAAAACGTTTTTTTTTTTTATCTCGAATTATTTTTATTGAAAATAATTATTCTTATAAATCAATAACGCAATGTAGCATTAAAGTAATGAAATTTTTTTCCGGATAAATTATGCTAAAATATGTTACTTTGAGTGTTCATATTTGATTTGATACCTGTTTTTAAGGTCTATTATAAAATTACAAGTCAGATGTTGCTTTGAGCATAATATTCAGTAAAAATGTTCAGTAGAAACTTTGCTTACATTCCTTGACATGGAAGTTTTATATATTTTTCCGCATATTTAAGCAATATAAGTAAGAACAATCTATCTCTCATATTTCTTTCTTTTTTTAATCATATAAACCTTCTTACATCTTTCTTAAATTTACTTTTAATCTTGATACTGTGAAATATACATTATTTTGGCTTGAGTTCCTCATAATAATATGAATTTTAATCTATTTTATTTAATTTATTATAATTACATAGTAAAATTTAAGTAGCAATTATATCATGAAAAGTTCATGCAATAAGATTATTTCCTTTGCAGTATATTTAATTACTTATTGCAATTAAATGTAAATTAATGAATAAAAGCTAATAAGCTTGGTTTGGTTTTATTAACGTTGCACCAGAAGCAACACGAGATCAATTGGCGACGAACCTCATAATTTTGAACCTCGATCAAGTGACGAGGACGACACCTGAGCTGGTTACCTCTCCTAACTTGCCAACGGGAGAATTAGGGGACCCGAAAGATTTAGCGTGCATCCGGCCCGGCTAAACGGAGCTAATCAGAAAAAAAAAAGTGCAAATTAAAATTATGTTTGATTATATTAATATTAAATCCCATTTCTAAAAGGATTTGCTTATAGTGACTCTATATTCAAACATGATAAATGTTTTTTCTCTCACATTTACTTTAAAATTTTATTCATTTCAAGACAAATGATTTTAAAATATTTAAAGATTTTATTCAAAATGGCCGAAGAAAAAATAAATGAAAATCATTAAATTTTGCTCAATTATATGTAATAATAATCAGCATCGGGTGTAGCAGTTAAGAGAGGGAGTAGCAGCTCATTTGCCGTCTTCGTCACTTGATCGAGGTTCAAAATTAAGAGTTCCGTCGCCAACAGCCCGTGTTGCTCTTAGCGCGACGTCAATAAAAAAAAAATAAATAAAAAAAAAAAAAAAAAAAGCATCACTTTCTACAAAATATTTAAAACCGAAAAGCAACAATTTTATTTCGATTGACACAATTGTATATACTTATTCAAGAAATTACCCACGAAACATTTCAACTATATATACATAGAAAAATTTTGAACACATATTTTTAAATATATCACTTAAAGATATTCCAAGAAGTTTTGTAAAATTTATAATTTAAGTTATGGTCTTCCCCTTCAAAAAATAAGGAAAATGAGATTATCGAAAACTAAATAATGCAAAAGTATCTCTATCGTTTATTCATCGGATGACTTTCACATTTGGCTGACAGAAGTCGTTCCGACACAGCTTTCAGCGTGAATATGATAAGTCACAATTTTCCGATGGTTATATATACCAACATTGGTTCATTTACTTAATTATGTTATTAGTGCGAGCGACAGATTATAAATTAAAATTATCCGATACTAAGAACTATCATTTGGCTACCTATTCGGATACATGTTGGGTGAGTGATTGTTGAATAATGTCGTACTGAGAAGCAACATGAGGACTATTGGCGACTGACCCCGAATTTTTGAACCTCGGTCATGTGAGTAAGATGACACCCGAGGTGAAACATACCCTTTTTATACTTGAACACCACACCAACGGGAGGATTTGATCCTCTACTAGATTTAACGAGCATCACCCCCACTACACAGTAAATTTTTTGAGGCATCAGGGCTCGAACTCATGACTCGGCGAAAACAACGCTGGCTGCTAGTCCGCTTCCATGACCATTAGGTTACTGCGACCACGATACAAGTTGGAGAATCCACTTAATAGGAAGACATTCAACTAGTGTATACTTTACATATATATAGGTGACATTTCATTTTAATAGAAAACAAGTAAACAATAGTACATTGCTCTTAGATCTATGGAAGCAGAGTTTGTCTCTTAATGACACTGTCGGGGTATTATTATGGTTTAATAATATTTTAAATGAAATTAAGTTATTTCTTATATTAAAACTTCTTATGTTATTTCTTAACTGAATGAGTTATTTCTCAGCTTCTTAAATTATTTATCTTCTTCTTGAGTTATTTCTTATATTCTTTATTTTGTGACAATAAATATGACGTATATTTTTGAGAAAAAAAGATAGAAAATTCTAAAACTTATCATATTGATATAAGGTTACATTTCATATGAAAACATCTTGATGAAAGGGATTTTAAATTAGAATTTGTAGAAAGAAACGAAATTTAGCAGATTTGTTGACATCAATTATATTCGATCTATTTTTAGATGATTATTCAATCTAAATGTAGATTGAAATTTTGTTGTAATAATTTGCATTCCAGTGGGAGTGAATGTCGAAAGATGGTAACCGCCCATTCCTTTAACTATACCTCTATAACATCAAATATGACGAGTAGAAATTAATTCAAGATGCCAATGAAAGTGTGAGAATGAGAGAGTTATAAAACCAAGAAAGGAGTGCAAGCATATTTGATTTCTTTCTTTCTCAAGTTTCTAATTCGGAGCATGTTTGCTATTGCAACTCCCATGACGTGTTTATTGCAGGATGCATGAAACAGAAAGAAACATAAGGTAATAATGACTGCTCTTAACAGAAGTCCTGACATAATCTGAAAAAAGATTAATCCAAATCTCCTAAAAAGAAGACATGGTAAAAACGCGAGTTAACAGGGTCCGACTGTATGGAAAATTTGGTGATTTTGATAGTATAAAAACATTGAGAGATTTGTGACACTATTTCAAAAAAATGCTTAAGCAGTTATTTAAAAATGAAAACGTCCATGTATTTTCTCAGGGAAAAAAAAAACTTGATCAAATTCCTTTGATACTTACTTATATGCTAAATCATTATAAAAACACAGATTAAGTCATGCATCAAATTTTTAAAATAGCTATTTTCATTCTTATTTTGCTTTGTAATTTTTTTAAAAAATAACAATGAATTTTAATGACAAGAGTTTTTACATTAAATTAAATAGTTAAATAGTAAAATAAAATAAAAAGACAAGAATATGAAATGAAATTAATTATTTTTATGCTATAATATACATGCAAAGTTTTAAGTACACATTTGAAAACATTTAGAACCAGATTTCAGACAGGAAAAACATGACAAATATTTTAAAGTATACATTAAAGTATGTTTGTTGATTTTCACAATATGCAGTACATTTAACATAGGCTTTTTGAATATTTAATTTTAAAAATTAAATATTCAAAAAGTAATTATTCTTTTACTTATAAAAGTAATTTTGCTTTTCAGGTAAATAATAAAATATAAACATGCTTTTTATTTACAGGCTAAAATTTCAATAATGAACCATAAACTGATGGAATCCATTCTATGTTAGAATATACGATGATAAATGCTAAACATTAATACATATACTATAATACTGCTTCTGAATATATACTTAAACAAAAATTGTCTATAGATTAAAAAAAAAAAAAAAACAATAAGAAATTGAATAAATGAACATAAAAAACAGCTGCGTAGTACAGTAGACAATAGATAAATTTAAAAATGTTAAGCATTCAACTTGTTTTTAGAGCTACCTAGATTTAGTTTAGTTTTTATTAACGTCGCACTAGAAGCACCACGAGGGCTATTGGCGCCGGACCTCGTAATTTTGAACCACGGTCAAGTGACGAGGACGACACCTGAGCTGGCACCCCCCTCTCCTATCATCCACACCATGCCAACGGTAGGACTTTGGCCCCGAACCGATTTAACGTGCATCAGCCCCGGCAACACGGCGGGTCTTTGTCGGCCAAGGATCGAACCCGCGACTGAACGAAAACCGCCGGCCGCGAGTCCACGACCTTGACCACTAGGCTACCGCGGCCTTAGAACTCCCTAGAAGCAGTAGTTTGAATAAATGTAATCTCATAGCAAATATGATTCAAGCACAATGTTTCATTACTTATTGATTTAAATTAATCAATAGCTCCATTTTAATAAATGAAAACCAATAAAATAATTCTCTTGAGTTAATATTTTTTAATATAAAGAGTACAGAAATTTCATTTTATGTACTAAAAATTCATAAAAATATATTGAAAAATGAAATTGAAAATATCTACAGTTCTATTTCTTTAACATAGACACCAACAAAAATATGTAATAATCTAAAGCACAAATGTATATTAAGAATAAATAAAATTTACTAAGTAAACAAAACAGTACTGTAAACTTTTGTAGCACATAGGCAAATGTTAGAGTTAAAAATAATTACTTAAGAATGAAATTATAATATATTTATAAGAATGGAAAAAAACCAATTTAGTATATATATGTTGAATTTATTTAAATAAATAATACTGATACAATTTCACAAAGTGTAAGTATAATCATACTTTTAAACAAATGTGTACATGAGTATTTAATTTAAAAATAAGGCTCAGAAAATATTTAATACTCTACTATTTAAAAGAAATAGGAAAGCCAGCATGAATTGTGACATGACTATGCAAATTACTTAAAGCTTTAAATCGATTGCCACAGTATTCACATTCATAAGGTCGATCAGGTAAATGAACCTGCTCATGAGCTTGCAAGTTTGAACTTACATTAGAAGCGTATGGGCACAATTTACAGTTGAAACGGTAACGAGGACACTCTGACTTATGATGCCATAGCTTGTGTTTAGAAAGCTTGGAATTGGAAATAAACCATGTGTTACACGCTTTGCAAATACTTCCTAAAATGGAATGAAGAAAAGAAATCATTAACCCCCAAAAAAGTAGAAATAAAACAAGTGTGTAATTTGATTAAAATAACAATCATTTTGTATTATATAAAAAAGATTTCTTCAATGAATATAAGAAAAATAAATGTGTATCATAAACAGTAACTAATATGGTATTAAACATTTGCTACAATGAAATAGCTTTAATACAAAAAAGGAGTAAAAAATACTATGAAAATGAATCCTTAATAAAATTGATTTGTATTGAAATAATAGTAATGAGATAAAGTTAAAGGAAAGTAAAAAATACCCAGTTAGAAACATTGAAATGAATAAAAATAATGTTAAGATATGAAATAGAAAAAATAAACATGGAGGGTATTAATAATAACTCATTAAACCTTTCATTGAAAAAGAAAGTTTTACTTCTTTTTTTTAAAAAAAAGAGAATTTTTTTTAAACCAAAAGTCTAGCACAAAGTAGTTTATTAATTACATTAATACATGTGACATTACAAAGAAATAACATTTTCTCTGAAGAGTTGGCTTTAAATAAGACAATAATAAAACATATACAGAAAAAAATTAATGCAAAAATTTATGTTTATATGCTAGAGAAAAATGTTATTAAAAAAATTAAGATATTACAATATATAGTAATAAAAATATGCTTTACAATAATACATCTGAGTTAAATGTGAAACATTAATACCACAAAGCTTTTTTTTCACAGATACTTTGTAAACTATTAGCCTCATTATTGAAAGAAGACATAGTTATGTTCTTCGCCTTTATGAATTAACACATGATTGTTGAGACTATTCAAAGCTTTAAATCTGTTGCCACATATTTCACATTTGAAATGTCGATCAGGAGAATGCACACCAAAATGAGTCTTGAAATTAGTGCCTTCATTTGTAGAATATGGACAGAGATGACAATTAAATTTAAATTTTGGAAATTCGGATTTATGGTGCCATATGCGGTGTTTCATTAATGTCGATCTAGCAGAAAACCATTTATGGCAAGTCCTACAGACAGCACCTAGTGACAGATAAAAACAAATTTAAAAACCTAGAGATACAATAGTTATTTATAACTATAACCAAGCTGTGAGCTACGGTTTTTAAAAGGAAAATGTTTTGAAAATTTCAAATACAGATTCTGTTGATGAACATACCAATTTATTCTTTAAGTATATGAAATAAATTAAGTTATCTTGCAGCATAGCAAGCAGAGAGAAATGATTTGAACCATTTCATAATGTTTGCTATCCTATGTCTATTATACAAGGTATCGCTATCAAATAACGAAACTGACGCTGTAAAACATTTTATTTTGATATGTCATACACACATATTTACTTATTATCATCTTCAATATACACCCCTCCTCTATCCCTACAATGCTTCTTGTGAATCTACCATTGTTCGAAAGAGTGCTGGAAATCTTCTGTCAGTTCCTTCAGGACGCATGTTACTTTCTCTTTGACAGCTTCAAAGACTCAAATCTTGTTCTTTTTCATGCAGATTTCATCTTAAGAAACAGATAAAAGTCACATGACTTAAGATCTAGTCAATATGGTGGATGGTCTAACACTGGGGCACTGTACTTGGCTAGAAATCTCTTGACAATATGGAATGAGCCAGTGCAGTCTTGGAAGGAAAATTTGCTGTAGGGATTCTTTATAAATTCCTAGTCTCTTCAATGGCACGAATACTTAACCGACATTCAGATTGAACAAGATCACAGATTTTTTCGACATCGTCATCTGTTTTTGACGTAGAAAGGCTCTGGGAGTGAATCATCTTTAACATCTTTTCGGTCATCTTGAAAATACTTAAACAACTCAAAAACGTATGCATGGGACAAACATTCATTGCCATACACTTCTTTCTATAAATAAATTTCACGCTTTTTTCAAGTTTCATGTGAAATTTGGCAACAATACGTGGCTCACTTATCTTCTTTCCAGCGAAAAAAAAAAAAAAAAACCACTCTAATGCGAACAGTACATATATGCGGATTTGTTAACAGAAGCAAGGGGCACTGCATTTGAAAGAGAAGGCTTCACGCTAAACAATTGTTGGTTGCTGGCATTTCGAGCATGCATACTTCTGTTGCAACGTCAATCTCGTTATTTAGTAGCCATATCTTATTTACACTAAAATATGTTAATATATTTTTCATCCATATTTATAAATGTGTAAGATGTATGAGACCATGATTACCATCTATATTTTGATTGATTACTATGCCATCTATATTTTGATTTTTATACTGCTCATGTCATTGCAATTTCAATTTCATAATTATATATCATCACATAACCAAAAATTAAAACACTGAAATTAGCGTTTACTAGTAATTCATTATTTCACAGTAATCAAATGGTACAGACATAATGTAAATCCAAACTGATACTTTGTTAATAATTTAAAACTTCATCTAACAAAAGTTTGTATAAAGAATGAACACATAAAAGCACTTTTTTATATGAATAGAAACATTTTAAACGCTGAAATGATGTTTATTAAAATGTTTTCCAACTATTATATTTTGCAATTCAAAGGAAGTCAAAATAATGAATACATAAATATGATAAAAAGGGGGAAAGCTAGGTACAGTTACTTTTATATCACACAATTTGAAAAAAGAAGAAATGAGCATATACCAAAATTTAATCAATAGTAATAAGTTTCCTGATTTCTATGCCATCCATCAAGACAAAAATGAATTTTAATCGAAATATATAATCAGACATGTTACCATGTAAAATAATTCTCCTATGAAACATTTTTACTTCAACAATAGTTTTTTCCTAAGGATATCAGAGGTTTTTCACCAGTGTGAATTATAACATGATTATTCAGACTGCTTAAAGCTTTAAAACCATTTCCACAAAATTTACAATTGTATGTACGGTCCAAAGAGTGAACATATCCATGAGTCACAAGGCTCGATTTAGCATTAGAAGAATATGGACATTTGTTACAGTTGTATTTAAATGGAGGAAATTCAGATTTATGATGCCATATCCTATGCTTTAGTAAAGTGCATTTAGAAGTGAATATCTTTTTGCATGTTCTGCAGACAACATCTGTGAAAAGAAAATCATTCAATAAGCATTTGTTTTGAAAAAATCTATTACATTTTATTATTTTTAGATATTTATAAAAAAGAATGCTTGTACATATAAATTAGTTATTAATTAGAACAACAGATTAAATACAGTATGATTTACATATATATAAAAGGATATTATTCTGAAATAGAAACAATGCTAATTAATTTAGAGTACATATAAATTTAATCTTCATGGAATTAACAATAATTGCATTTTTAAAATACATCGAGCCAAGAAAAGTCTACAGATACTAAGTAACAAAATTTTTATCCTAATACATCTGTTTTGAGTTTTAGTTTCAATTTAGTTTTTATTAACGTCGCACTAGAAGCAACACAAGGGTTATTGACGATGGACCTCGTAAGTTCGAACCTCGGTCAAGCTAGCATCCCCTCTCCTAGCTTCCACATCAAGCCGACGGGAGAACTTTGGGCCCTAACAGACTTAACTTGCATCAGCCCCGGCTACATGGCCGGCCTTTAGCAGCCAAGGCTCGAACCCGCGACTGAATGAAAACCGCCGGCCACGAATCCGAAACCATGACCACTAAGCTACAGCAGCCACTACATCTTTTTTGAATAAAATGCTTCAAACATAATTAATTTGATAAATTGAAGTATTGATTGATTGATAACAAATACCTTAACAACAAATATATATTTTAGGAGCATTCATACATTTTAAGTAATACAAAACAAAAGTAAAAGGAATTTCAAAACATTAGAATGTTTTCTAAACACAAGTCATGGTAAAGATCTTTAACAATAATTATAACTTTGTAAACATAGAGATGAATCCTTTTATTCATAAATTATGAAAGATGCATTAATAAGAACATAAAAAAAAGTTTATGAAGTATTTAAAACAAATACAAAAATCATGTTTGAAAATATATCCATCTTGGAATGATTTTAAATTCAATCATTGATTCATTAAAATCTGAAATGTACTTTTTATATATGACGATTAAATTAATGTAACAGAGCATTCAAGAATATTTTTCATCAAATTCATACAATTTATATTATAAAGAAACATGGATTAAAAAATAATCTACTGTATAAGCTCGAATAAAACAAGATACTTTTTGAATAAACAATTCCCATTAAAATAGTAACTCGAGCTAAATTTGAGGTCTAGGTAATGTAAGAACTCTTCTTAATTTATAATAAATAACAAAAACTTGAGTTATTAATTATTTTAAATGCTTAGCTAACTAAATTATATTTTCTTTGAATTCTTTTATATAAAATGAATGGATCACATTTAATTCATTTTTTTAAACAATCTTTATAAAATTTTTTTAGTGCTGCATTCAATTTGGTATCATGTTACAATTAGGCTAATATGGTATTTCACAAAAAATCATTAATCATAAGTAAGATACTTTACAAAACAACCCAATTCTTTTTAATCTTTGACAATGTTTCACAACCCTTAATTTCTATTTATTTTGAAATTATTCTACCAATTATAGATATATTAATGTCAGAAAATGTTACATTTTTGAATGAGAATGTAACATTTTCTGAATGAATTTTTTACACATCTTAAAAAAATATTCAGTTAATAGGACATTCAAACTTAGACATAGTACGACTAATTTATGTACCTAGTTCTACTTGAAATATATTTGAATAGAATTTTAAGAATGGGACCCAATGAAAAAAAAAAAATGAGTTAATAATAATCTAGAATGTTTTTAAATGTATCAGGAAATAGTAACTCAAAATATTTAATTTATCTTAAAAATTAATTTCAACCTAATATAAATTTCACAAAATTTTTTACATTCAATACAATAAAATCAATAATAAAGCCTGTCAATCAGCTTAAAATGTCCTAAAAACTACACGAAAAAAAATTTAGAACTAAAGTATGCAATTTCTATTTATCTTTGTATATGTGAAGTTCACACATGTGTGCACCAATTATGAAATGCATATCATTATGATAAAAATGGTCAACAATCTTTTACAAGTATAGTCAACAATTCTGAGTTATTTTAAAAAATATAACATATTTTCAGGCAGATGCAGATTAAAAATAAAATATGGACATAACCATACACATAAATAAACAACACAATAGTTTCTACAGACATAAAATAATTTCAAGTTTTTTTAAGTCACATATATTTCTCTCCAGTATGAATAAGTATATGGTTATTGAGACTTGATAACTTTTTAAAACCATTTCCACACTGATTACACAGGAATGGGCGATTTGGTAGATGAACATCAACATGAGTTTTGAAATTTGTACTTTTATTTGTAGCATAAGGGCAATTGAAACAACAATATCTGAAAGGTGGAAATTCTAGTTTATGATGCCAAACTTTATGTTTTTTTAAGGTGGAATCTGTTGAGAACCATTTAGAACATGTAGTACAAACATACCCTACAAGAAAAGAAAGTTTATTAAGCAAAAAACAATGGAATATGTAGTAAAGAATAATGGTATATAAAACATTATTTGTATGATGTTAGTTTAACAACTTTAAAATATACATATGGATATTGCATAAATGTAAACGAAAGTCACTAAACATTTTTCTTTGTGTTTACATTTTAATTCCACAGGAACAAGGGGAGAAAAAGTCATATAAAACCTAAAAATATTATATAAATATGAGTAAAATGTTTTAAAAAAATACCAGGGATGCTCAAATAAGAAGGAAGAAAATACACTCAGTCTAAATATATTTTTGAATATAATTTCAAAATTATAATCTCTTAAGCAACTTTTTGATAATGAAAAGAGAATACTGCCTAAAACAGCGAGAAAATGTTTACATATATATATATTTGAGAAATATTTAAATCTGAATTGAGAAAAGAATGTTAAAACATTAATTAAAATTACCCCATATTAATAAAAAAAATCAAGGATCAAAATTTAAATATAGAGATTATATAAAATTGAAGCATACTGGTTGACCATTCATATGAAGCAGCTTGAAGTTACAAACAACCAAAAAATGATAACGATTATAACAAGTGGAAAACAAAATATAATTCAAAACAAAGAAAATGAATGATACTTATGTTTTTTTTTTTTTAAAAGTTAAATAATTATATTTAGGGAAAATACTAGTATTTATACAAATTTAATTAGAGAAAAGAATCTAACTCTTTAACAAAAATAACATTCAATTTACACAAAAAACATAGAATCAAAAATATATTTGAATCATATGTTTAAAATGGGAATATAATAGGTATCTGTATACAATAAATTTAGTAAATTATTCATACAATTGTTATTTTTTATGAAACATACTCAAGAAAAATTTATTAAATTCTTTCTTTAATTATAGTGATAAGCTTACCTTATAAAGAGAATAATACACTGGTTAAAGTAACATTAAATTCATAGAAGTAAATTAATTGTACAAATGAACTGTCAGAACATACAAAAAATTACAAGATTTTAAAACTCATAATTTTTTTGGTTGATTAGTTATTACTTAGTTATGAATACCTACTGTATTGTTTTTACATCATCATCAGAAATCACATTTTTTTTAAAATAAAGAGTGCATGATTAAAAAATGTTTCTGAAGCTATAAATTATGTCACAAAAAAGAACACAAAAGTAATGAACATTCTGATGAAATAAGATTTCTAAAACAAAATAAAAATATTACTTTTTGAAATTCAATTTTAATAAGGAGATTTTCATAAGTTAAATAGTATTCCTCTTTTAACTCTAAAAAAATAACCTTTTTTAGGCTCAAATCTATGATTTTATTCCCTTGGCACTAATTAAATCAATATATAAAGAAAGAAAAAGCTCGATATTGCATATAGACTGAAAATAATATACACACATCTCAGTAGCATATGCAGAAGGTATGAACACTTCGCAACAATTATTAAATTGTTATTTGAAATTGAAATATCACCAACAAGAATCTATAATTCTGGCAAATGAAAAAATTTTGTACTTCCCATTACCATGACATAAAATACCAAAAGTCTGTGATAATTTTTAAAAATACAAAAGCATCCAATCACACACAAAGAACAGTGAAATGTTTATTTAAAATAGTGCCATTCTTTTATAAATCCCTTATCAAAAGAGGAAACAATTTCATGCATAGGTGGCATTGTACATAATATCAATAGCAACACATATTTCATACAAACATTTATAGTACTAACTAGATTTTTTTAGAGATTTCTTTCAACAATGCTGCAGCACTTCAATATGTGCATTCTTTGTGTAGTTATACTTACTCTTAAATAATACTTAATTTCAGTTCATGTATTTGTTGAAATGAACTGTAAAACAGTCACGATTACTTGAATGATTATCACCTTCAGTTGTTCAAAGGCAAACAAAAACAAGGTATGAACTTTATCTCTTCTTATATTTCCACAAGAAAAAATTGACTTCACTTAACTCTATTGATAAAAAAAAAAGTTGCAATAAATAATATATTATCCTGTTTGGATCAAAGACAGAAAAAAAAAATCCTTATTAAAATAACTTTAATACAATATTATTTCAATAAAAATGAGCACAATTTTAATTATAAAAAATATGTATAGTTAGAATGCAAAAAAATATATAATGTTCAAAAATTAGCACTTTTGATTATATTTCTATTTAATGCTAAAAAATTACTTATTTT